>VOPJ01013740.1:0-13583 GCA_014673585.1 Semibalanus balanoides
ACAATTTCATTGCAATCGATTTGTAACTACGTGAGTTATTAAAAAGCGAGGGGTGATATCCACCCCCTGCACCTGCACTGGCGAGGGTTTAAAGGACATATGAGTCACACCTCTTCTCAAACATCTAGAGTCTGGATGATCAGGACAAGGGCGATACAAATGCTTCATAAGAAGACACAATCATTCTCAGAAAAGAACATGAAACTCACTACCTGCTTTTTATACAAAGAACTTCAAGATAGTTCATAGTTCGGTGTGCTTTTAAGTCGGTACCTTCATATTTTGTTGGTATATTTTGGACCATGTGTAGTAGCCCACACACCGTCACACGTAACATGCACCTCAAAGATTGAAGCTCAAAGATTTTAACACAATCTAAAAACTGTCCCATGTATTGTGCAAAATTCCCCCTGAACATGAACCGCAAGGCCTGCATTGTAAACTGAAAGTCGCCGTCTCCAACCCCGCCCCCACACACATGGCCATCGGCGACTCCTATCCCTCCAAGGCCTGGCTGAATCAGCCCGGTCCGGCTCGGTCCAGCCGGGTTCAGCCGGGTCTCGTCTTGCCTCCCGTCGGCGGCGGTCCCTCCACTCCCACCTGTTGCTGGCCCCGCCCACGTGGCACCGCCGGAAGCCATCACTTCCGGCAGCCGGCCGGCGGCACCGGTCGATTCATCCGAGCAGATTTCAGCTGGCACTGTGCTAATGGGACGGGCCTGACGCGCACGCGCCCCGCGCCCTCCTCCCGCGCGCCGCACACGCGTGTGGTGCGCTGCAGAGCAGCACCACGGCACTGCACCTGAGCTCGCCGCGTATCGATCTGTGATTGGCCGGGAGTGGTCCGACCGGCCGTGACCTGACCCCCCCCGACCGGCTGCAGGGCACACCCAGGGACAATCGATTCCGCGGCAGCTGTGCTCGGGTATAGACGCAACGGGTGGTCGATACTGGGGTCGGAGATGGTCACTGGTCAGCGCCGAAAAGCGTGTCTGTGCGAGTTCTCCAGCGAGGACCGGCACCGAGAAAAGGAGCTGACGCCGCGGACCGTCACCGAGAAAAGCAGCTGACGTCGCGGAGCGTCACTGACAGAAGCAGCTGACGCGTCCGGTATCGACAGAGCCGGATACCGGGAAGCAGGAGCAGCCTGCGCCGCGCGTTAGAGGCACCGGGGCCCTGGTCTGCTGATGGGCTTCCCCAGCTGCACTGATGGGCTTCCCCAGCTGCACCGCTGGGCACGGGACAGCCGGCAAAGAGCTGCGACAGATGGCAATCCCGGCTGGCCGGCAATCACGTCCCTGGCTCTTGGCGAGATTGCGTTTTCCCGGTGGCGGCGGCTGACGTTATCTGAGCGGGGCCTGTCGGCTACCATGACACCGGCGCGTTGGTGCGAAGCAGCTCATACCACGGAAGAAGGCGTCTTCCGTCCGGCTGTCCCGCCCGGGAGGCTGTGCGTCGGTACTTTCACCCAGGTGGCGTCGTGTAAAGAGATCAGAGCTTAAAAGTCGGTGCTGGGCCTAAGCTTAAATCGGACAGACACGTTGGTTTAGTTGAACTATCATGCATTTTTTTTTTTTTTTTTTACTTACTTCTAAGCCCGCCACCCCATGAATAGGTGGCCAGGAGCGCCCCGCCCTTTCGATCCCAACGAACGCACAAATCACCTTACGTTTAACACCAGAGAACATAAGAGAAATGTGCGGCACTTCCCAGCCTAAGAAATGGAAGCAAACATAAAAAAGCAGATGAAGAGGACTAGTGTTAGGTGAGTCAAAAATAAAGAAAGGCAGAAAGTAGTCGTTGCTAAAATCCGCAAGCGACTACCCCCAGCTATGCCCCTGGGATCATACAATTTTCTCATTCGCACATTACATACCAAATTATAAGGATCGCAAGTGTGTGCCCCGCTGTCTGCTGCCCACATCTCGTTAACAATCAAGAAAGGTTTGCCAGGCAGCGAGGCAGGATGCACTTTCATTCATACTGGGTTGGGGGAGGCAGGTCCTGGTCGAAGGTCGAAGCATCAGTGCAGGCCGCAGGGTCTACGTTGCGCTTCTTTATGGAAATGAACGCATTCAGTATTGAACACTCAGAAAATATACGGTGGTACAATGGATGATAGTTCCACTATCCGGGAACAAGCATGCTTAGTGTGCGCAGGTATCCTTTCCCGTGTGGCGAAAGTACTTCTTATCAACAAATTATTGTGACACAGAGCTTGTTTGATCGTTCAATACAATCACCAATGTTGAATTAAGTCATAGCCCAGCTAACAATTTGACGTTGTCGCTACGTTGTGAGAAGGTTGCAACACAACTACACAACGTTGTGATAGTGGTAATTTTGTAGAAGCTCCCGGGAACGTGTCACAACGTTACTTGTAACGCTCAACAAAACGTTGAAAACAACGTTGCTTACAAACGGTTATTTTTGACAAGCATAGCTAAACGTGGACTTACCTGGTCGTATTAATCTTAGAAAGATGGTGAATATGCTCAATTTAGATAATTGTACCACATTGCGAGCTGTTCTTCCCAGGTTACTGGAACAAAGTTGTGACATCGTAACGATACAACGTTGCTGTAACGTTTAACAGCGACGTTTAAACACATTTTCCTTTACAAAATTCCCGACGTTGTCGCAACGTTGTTAAAACGTAAAATTCCAACTTGATGTTGCACAACGTTGTTACAACGGTATCTGTTACCTGAAAGCCAATACTCCACTGGCCTACATGCCCGTGACAGTGCAGCGCATGGTTTCCGTTTCCCTGCAGCTCTGATGTCGCTACGGCTAGCTCGTTACAGGGTTATGAGAACTGGCAGCCGGCGGAGGCTGGCGTTTTTACGTCGTTTCGTCCGGTCGCCGTGCCATATACGCCGCGCTCGCAGTGACGTGCTTCGGTCCGTGCCGGTGACGTGCTTCGGGGACAAATCCGGCGCTCGCCCGACGGCCAGAGGACAGAAATACACGACGCGCAATCAACGGCCGTCTCGGCGCACTATGGCGATCGATGGCACAGCGCCGGCGGCGCTTTCAGTCGAAAGATGTAGCCCAGGAAGCGCCGCCCGCCCGCGGTGTTTCCCCCACTGTAATCACACCTCCGCATTCAATGGGAAAGCGGCGTGTGCGTCAGCGTTTACCCGAGACAGCGATTAGTCCGCTGGGCACAGTCAACCCCAGGGACTCGTCATCTTGCTGCAGTGACCACGGTCGGCGCCTTTGCTACTCACAGTGGGCGGTGACAGACTGAAGACCGACTGGCGGCGTTCGTTGGGACCCGTGGAAGAATGTCGCCGGATCGGCAGCACCCCCACGCGCAAGTCGCTCGCCGAAGAGCCGCAGGAGTAGGAGCCGACGCGGATCTTCGGCGGGTTGAGCAGCTCGTTGTCGGAGAGTCTCCGGCCGATCATGGCCGAGTGGACCCGCAGCAGGTTACTGTCCGGGGATGACGAACCTGCGACAGATGGAGGCGAGTCCAGTTCAGAGATTCATGGCCGAGTTGGACCGCCGTCGTAGGTTACTGTCCGGGGATGAACCGACCTGGCGACAGATGGGGAGGCGAGTCAGTCAGAGATCTGGCCGAAGTGACCCCGCACAGGTTACTGGTCGCGGGGATGACGGACCTGGCGAACAGATGGGAGGCGAGTCCAGTCAGAGATCATGGCGAGTGGACCCGCAGCAGGTTACTGTCCGGGGATGACGACCTGGCGACAGATGGGAGGCGAAGTCAGTCAGAGATCATTGGCCGAGTGGCCCGCAGCGGTTACTGTTCGCGGGGATGAACGGACCTGGCGACAGATGGGAGGGCGAGTCAGTCAGAGATCATGGGCCCGAGTGACCCGCAACGAGGTTACTGTCGGGGATGACGACCTGGCGACAGATGGGAGGCGAGGTCAGTCAGAGATCATGGCCGAAGTGGACCCGCAGTAGGTTAACTGTCCGGGGAGGACGGACCTGGCGACAGGTGGGAGGCGAGTCAGTCAGAGATCATGGCCGAGTGGACCGCAGCAGTTTCTGTCCGGGGATGACGGAACTGGCGGACAGGTGGGAGGCGAGGTCCACTCAGAGATCAGGCCGAGTGACCCGCAGTAGGTTACTGTCCGGGATGACGGACCTGGCGACAGATGGGAGGCGAGTCAGTCAGAGATCATGGCCGAGTGGACCCGCAGCAGGTTACTGTCCGGGGATGACGGACCTGGCGACAGGTGGGAGGCGAGTCAGTCAGAGATCATGGCCGAGTGGACCCGCAGTAGGTTACTGTCCGGGGATGACGGACCTGGCGACAGGTGGGAGGCGAGTCAGTCAGAGATCATGGCCGAGTGGACCCGCAGCAGGTTACTGTCCGGGGATGACGGACCTGGCGAACAGGTGGGAGGCGAGTCAGTCAGAGATCATGGCCCGAGTGGACCCGCGCAAGGTTACTGTCGCGGGATGACGGACCTGGCGACAGGTGGAGGCGAGTCAGTCAAGATCAATGGCCGGAGTTGGACCCGCAGCAGGTTACTGTCCGGGGATGACGGACCTGGCGACAGGTGGGAGGCGAGTCAGTCAGAGGTCTCATTATGGGAGGCGAGTCAGTCAGAGGTCTCACTACAGACAGATGGGAGGCGAGTCACTCAGAGGTCTTACCATGGGTGAAGCTTTCAGAGCAAGTTGGTGGGCAAAATATCGTATTGTATGTTGTTTTTTTGCATGGCTGAGGAGAAAAATGAAAATTGTAACGCCAGGGAACATTCAAATCGGACAAACGTTGGTAGTGGAGAACATAAAGATGTTGTGGGTCTCACCTGCTGGCGTGGCTGACTATCTGTTCAATGAGACGAGGGTGAAAATTCCGTATTGGGGGAATGTGGTTTCCTTGGCTAATGTAGTCTTATCATACACCATGCATTTGGAAAATCAAATATAGTTCGACCGCAGGCAACAGCCATCTGGATGTTGCTTCATTTTCCATTAATAAAGATAGCAAGGTTGTCTACGTCAACACAATTGTCTTATATTCATCAGTCCAATTTTTACGCTTCATGAATATCTAGTACATGTGAAAGCCAAATGATGCCTAACTAATTCAAAAATAGATTTTTGAGCATTTCATATGGTTAATTCAGATGATTAATGACGTCGATACCCAGATGAAACGTTATCCTGTTGGACCGACAGTGGTACCGACAGTCAACAGTAGAGCCAGTCCGGCCCCACAGCCGCCGTGCTGGTCTAGGTGCAGCGGGCGCCGGAGGACAGTGGTACCGACAGTCAACCAATAGAGCCAGTCCGGATCCCACAGCCGCCGTGCTGGTCTGAGGTGCAGCGGGCGCCGGAGGACAATGGTACCTGACAAGTCACCAGTAAGAGCCAAGTCCGGCCCACAGCGCCGTGCTGGTCTGAGGTGCAGCGGGCGTCCGGAAGGAACAATGGTACCCGACAGTCAACAGTGAGCCAGTCCCGGCCCCCACAGCCGCCGTGCTGGTCTGAGGTGCAGCGGGCGCCGGAGGACAGTGGTACCGACAGTCAACAATAGAGCCAGTCCGGTCCGTCTGGCTGATCTGAGGTGGCGGGCGCCGGGGGCGGGGTTAGAGAGTTCCGACGCCAAGCCCATTTCACGGTGCACATGTGTGCTCGGCGGCCGTGATATTAGGTCACGACCGCTCCACAAGGGACATCCGGCCTCAGCCACAACGACCTCATCGCGGTGGGGGTAACGAGCCTGCGGTCCTGTAATCGTTCGTGAAATCCGCCTCCGGCTATCCGAGAGAGAGAGCAAGGGAGTGGCAGAGCGGAGTAGTGGAATAGCGGGAAGGAGAGCAGGAAATGAGGAAATAAGAAAATCAGGAGTGCAGAAGAGCAGGACGCAGGAGATTTGAACAGTATGCCAATAGGAGAGCTTGAGACCAAAGAAAAGGGATGTGGTCGCTTCAGAGTTTTATTTTAGTTTTTCGCATAATGGTCTAGATAAAATGGACGCAGCTATGCGCTATTTATTATAGTTGGTGCATCTGAGTTGCATATTTAAACTAGCTGTTGAAATATGCAACTCAATAACTACAATACAATAAAGTTTTTGACTTTATGAAAAACGGCCACATGAATCACTTCTATGATTTCCTCAGAAGTAAGCAAAAAGCATGCATTGAACTCTTCATATTGTATTTTGGCGGATCCGATACCATTTGAATATTGAAGTTGATTCATACGATGCGTTTCATAAATCACATTTGTATCTAACTTCTTCTTATTGAGGACAATGTTTGAGCTAATTAAGTTCTCTGTTTCGTCTGAACTAACAAGGGATTAGTTAGTTGAAAACTAAATTGAACTCGGAGTAGCAGCCGGTGATGGAATTACAAGTTAGATCCGTGGCTCGGAACCTTAAAGTGTTCGAGCCACAGCTTCAGAGCACAACGCAGCAACGCTACGCGGCTGACTGCCGCAGCACGGGCAAACTTTTCAGCTCACAGACGCACGTATTTCATCGCTCTCAAACCCAAGTTGGGCTGCTGCTCCTTGGATGCCGCACCAACTGTGGGACACGCAGCTGGTTCTGAAGTCGAGTGCCAGTCTTCTGCACCAGACCGAAGTCGACTGGCACTGGGTCGGACAGGACTGTTATCGCGCTATCACCGGACTGTCACCGAACTGTCGCTAAACTGTCACTGGGCTGTTACCGGGCTGTCACTGGGTTGCCACTGGGCTGTCGCTTACTGTTCACGAACTGTTCGCCTTAAACTGTCAGGGCTGTTACGCGGTCTGTCACTGGGCTGCTCCACGTGGGCTGCACTGGGCTGTCACTGGGCTGTCACTGGGCTGTCACTGGGCTGTCACTGGGCTGTCACTGGGCTGTCGCTTCACTGTCACCGAACTGTCACTTAACTGCCACCGGGTTGTCACCAGACTCACCGAACTGCCCTCGCACTATCACCAGACTGTCACCGAACTGCCACCAGACTGTTACCGGATCACCATTAATTTCCCTCACTGCAGTAGCAGTATTCATGTAAATCGCAGCTGACCCACGAGTTATTATAAGTTGAATGCCTTTTAAGGACGACAGGTTGGGAAGTTTTGGTAATACAATGGAAATTAGGAGACAATTTATAAAATTGTCGCCAATAATAGTACAGATAATCGATCAATGAAACGGTGTGGGCGTGAATTATGTAGGTATTTGGAGAAAAAAATCCCGAACAAGTAAACGAGTTGAGTGTGAGTCTGACTTTCCCATTTTTCAATTTGTTTTGCTCAGACAGAATCAGTTTGAACGATAACCTGACGAGGCATTCTATAACATGCCAGTGTAGAGTTAACAGAGATACGATCTCGCTATGTGCCTGGTCCACACACTACAAATCATTTTTCAGAATTATGAAGGTTTTAAACACAATCACAAGTGGAAGTTTATCATAGGTCAATAATGAAATATTCACGAGCACTATATCTGTTCCACATAGCCGGATGTTTGACTATTCCATATGAAAATCATCGATTGGCAACCGGCGCGGTGTTAAGCTATTCCATATGTAAATCATTGTTTGGCGTTCAGTAAAGCGATTTATCACTACAGCAAGTCATCGGTTTAACTGCTAAAGCTCGTACACATCTTATCACGGCACATTTCTCAGAAGCCGAGAAAATATATGTCAGCTGACAAGACAAATTTCCATCTTGTGATGGCAAAATCTATTGAGAATTCAACTTTTACCATACACAAAATGGACTATCTTGTCGAATTTTGATGTCATCCATTTGTAAAATATTTAAAGCTTCAGCTCTTTGTCTGCGAAATAAATAATCTTTAACAGTTTACTGGCAATAAAGCAAGACAAAAGTTTGCCAAAAACAACCACCACAACCACCATGCAGTGTGCTATCGTCATGGAGGATCTCCATTAGGTAAGAACAGGGACGTAGGAACGTCATGAAAAGTGAGGGGGCAGTGCTACTTTGATCTCGTCTGGGGAGAAACCAAACTCTCCTAGGGGAGAGTTCTTGGCAGCTTTGAGCTCTTCTCATCTTAACAAACTTTTAACATCTCAAGATTTCCTCATTATGCAAAGGAAAATATTTTAGCAAAACAAAATACAGAAAAATGAGGGGTGCCTCATTCCCCGGTTATTACGCCTATGATATATAATATTAGTGATTATGTGATATATGCAATATGCACAGTATTCATATAAAAGCAAATGTAGATCATGACGGTCATGCCTAATAACAGATGGCAAAGGCAACTGAGATAATATTATCTACATAAAAAAACGCTTAATATGTTTTCTTCTGGCATAGCCTATCAGCGTCAAATACTCTCAGAGCGCAGTATTTCCTGACTTTTATAGCTGTCATTTCTGTAATAGCGCGATTGCCTGATCGTCTACGTGTCAGCTGTATCACCACCCTGATCAGCTGTATCACCACCCCTGATCAGCTGTATCACCACCCTGATCAGCTGTATCACCACCCTGATCAGCTGTATCACCACCCTGATCAGACAACTCCGTCAGAAGAGAGAGAGTGGCTCTGTCTGGAGTGTTCCGTATTTAGTACTTGTTCCTGTTCACCGACTGCTGCACTATGATAAAACTGAAATGGGTTTCATGGACACGACAAACTAAACGCTACTTGTCAGTGTAGAGATCCGGTTTACCCCGGTCTTTGTCCGCCTCTGCGACCTACCTTTTGCCATGCCTGGCGCCGCCGCTGCTCTGGCCGCCACCTGTGCCCGGAGGCAGTGTCTGGGTCGGGCCGGGCTCGCCCGCTGTCGGCTGCTGAACCCGCGCTAGTATATAGCATCTGAATACAGCTGCTCTCGCTCATAACTCGTGTTAACACTGCTGAACCTCGCGTGATAGATGACGGACCTCAGACATCACAACAGGCACGTGTTCCGTGACATGAGAAGTGAAACGGTACGACGCATATACCGTGCAATCAGGAAATTGGTGATAATAGTACGACGCTTGCATCATGCGGATGTGATGCAACGGTCCAATGGCCTCCCAGCGAAACGGACGTCCAGTATGACGTCTACGTCTACGTCTAGTCGTGTGAGTGTACTCACACGATCCGGCGGATCCGCTGCTCTTCCTGCTGAAGTCCTCGGCGCTGTTGGTCTGCCGGCGGAACTCGACCCGCAGGTTCGGGATGTGGAAGGTGGGCGTGCCGGATGACGTCACGGCCGCCATGTTGTCCGAGGAGATGTGGTGGCGCAGTGCAGGGGTGGCGCGTCGGTGGTCCGGCGAGTTGAGCACCAGGTCATCCAGCTTCAGCTTGTTGCGCTGGTTCCTGCCGAGGGAGGAGCATAGTTTGTGACGTTCGCCCACTAGCTCAAAGGATTTTTTATAGTAATTTTAAAATGTTATCCACGCTTTGTTTGGCCGAAATATCTTAGCTATGCTACCTCCTGTCGGATTAGTGAGANTTTGGTAGAGCGTAACACGCACATTTCTGGCCCACGAAGAAGGGATATACAGGAAGCGCCACTCCGACGCTTTTGGCGACCGACGCTTTGGGCATAGCGCTTAAATATAGAGACCAGACAGGAAAAAACGTCGATAAGCTAGATGCTAGATGCTATTTGACCAGCTAGAGGCTATTTAAAATAACACATATTTATATTTATATCAACATAAAAGTGAGCAAACATCGCATTTTAACGTATGAATGGGTACCATAGGGTCCCGGCCTGGAACGGGCGGCCGAGCGGGTTTTCGTGTCTGAAGCAAATCGGCTGGGAGAATATGGCAGCACTGCGTTGTCGCTGACAGCAATGGGGAAACCCAGGGAGTTGCACCTCCTGTATATCCCTTCTCCGTGGCTGGCCCTAATTCCATTACTAACTTGTCAATTATCTATGAATGCTTCTGTCCGTCAGATATATAGTCACCAGCTGCCTTTGATATGCAAATATTGCATTGCAAACAGCAGCCACTGAACTTACTTCCACTAATTGGGTCTCTAGTCTCTCTATTACAGCTTATCGCTATTTTGCGAGACAAAAAAGCTTGCGTTCTTCGTTATTCAGTTGTCAGTGACACTCTACCTCGTTACCACTCTGGCCAGATGAAAGCATTGAGTACTGAAGTAATATAAGTAAAATAGACTTTAAGATTAGATCGGAAACTATCGTGTGTGTATCTTGTTCCCCGGGGTGTCCTGGCTTGCGGTTTGCTCTTCGTACATACTGCTGTTCGTGGGCAGATAAGGTCAGACAAGTCGAAAATGCACGGTAAAACCTTAAATGAGCATTCAACTAGTCAAACTTCGAATAGTACCCGTGAATGGGAACTGTAAAGTTCAATGTTAGTGACCAAGTTCCATGCAATATGTTATGTTAAACGCTTAGCGTATTTTTGTATAACAATCCTTCTATTTTATACGGATAGTATACGGATAGCACTGACTTTCAGGATGCAGAGACAAGTCAAGAGCTTTTGATAAGTTAACTGACCAACTCCGAGCCAGCCACCTGATGATGCATTTATTATTTTTGCTTTGGAGATAAGTTTGCCGCTGTTACAATGCCAAACTTTTGCGCAGGGATTTATCGTGTAGCCCGCAATGTTTGGAAACGGCCGTCCTGTGCCGACTGGACTATCCAATTTGCGGCTGGACTATCACTTAGTGTATGAAATGTCGACCTCACTTATCGTCTGAGTCATTTAAATCACTCATTGAGACTCTTATTGGTTACAAATAATGAAATAAATTCGTTTGTGTATCCTCACGGCTATGGGTGCTGATTGGGACTTGATCGCTTAGGCCTTAGACCTACCATCAAATTTGAGTCGCCCCTGCCATCAAACAACAGCATATGAATACAAATAACATTTTTTAAAATCTCAAAATATTTTAAAATATCTAGGATAGATGAAAAAACTTACCTATCATCAGCTTTGTCTGTCTGGATTACTGTAAGCAGCTGCCATCAAGGAAATGTTAACAAACACATCTTTGATGTGTACAGTTCCATTTATGTATATGCTTATCAGGTAACCTTGGTAACCAACACATTATATTTCTATGTTATGGCAATAACGAGTGCTGCACTGAAGCATCACGAACAAGCATCGCATTCACTGGCATCAAGCAAAATTGTGTGGGAAACCAGGCAGCCAACCTGGGCCGACCAAAGCCAGCCCGCGTTCCAGCAACGAGCGCCCAACTTCGTGCGACTTGTTCAGCGAGGTCACAGCTACTCGTACATGTTGTTAATGGACGCCAAGTGAAGCCGCTCTCGTGGGGCGGTCCGGTGATCCAACGTCCCGCCGGAGTGACGTCTGACGTCAAACTGACGTCAAACACGGCTCGTCTGGTGACTGAGCCGGCCTAGAAGGTCATCACTAGTACTGCGCCACATGAGGAGACACCTGTTCTCGGAAACTGTCCGGAAACCTGTCGAAACCTGTCGAAACAGGTCACTGGTGAACGCCCAAACGCGCGCGCCCATGCAGCGTAGGGCTGCGCTGTTTTTCTCGTCTGTTGTCCGCTGCGTAGCCGCACGCAATGGCCGGGAAATGGGACCGATGACGTGCAGAGGATCGTGCGCTGGTCAGTGGGTCTGATGATGGCTTGTAACGTGCTGCGTAGAATAACGACAGTCAGGCCCAGATCGGGGAGGCGGCGGCAGGAACGGGGCAGTGCGCCCCGGCCATTTACTACGCGCTACTGACGTTTCTCGTGGAAAATACCAGTTGGAGAAGAGGTGTTTACAGTGCAGGCTCATTCAGAGTCATTCTAGAGCACAGTCATTGAATGTGGATACAATTAGCCGGGAAAATATACCAGTCATGACAAATTACAATAGTTTTTCATTTAAATACAAATGTTTACCATATATTCTACGCAGTGCCGAATGTTTCGTTTCAATCTGAATAAACATCCGTTTTGTTTTCTCAAAGGCGTCGCATATAAAGAAACATAATGATATATATGTATATTGATTAGTCGCATGGGCTGATAATGCGTAAATATTGGCTGATTGAGTCATGTACAGCATCGTGCAAATACGTTTTATCAGCCATTTCCTAACTGCATTTTGATTTACTCGCAGCTCGCCTCTCCCTCTTCATCTCACGTCCCTTCAGATTCCGCCCTAGTTTTGTGTGCATGATTCCTACTTAAACTCAAGTAGGTACTGTATAATGTTCCACTCATCCCTTCCGCTTTAGTACACCATCCTTTTAATTAAACACAGCCTTTAATTAAGAAAATTCGGTCTGCGGGGAGAACAAATAGCTAGAGACGGCGAGCAGCTGACAATACTGAGATCCACTAAAGCTTAAAACCTGTGGGGGATTTGCAAACTTTTCCTGAAGTTATAATCTTATGGACACATTTCCCGAAAATAGCCGGTCATTAAGACCAAAATAGGATACCTAAGCGTCAACCACCATCAGTTACAAAGTGAGGAACTTTAAAAATCGGCAAAACCTTCGCCCAGGTAAGGGAAGATCACTGCGCGTCCCGGTAGGGTGGTACGAACTACGACCACCTGGCGTTTCGTCCCTAATTAAGCTTTGATTAAAAACGAGCGTGCTTCTTGTGACGAGAAGAAGACATTGGTATCCGATTTAGAGGTCCTAGGTCAATATGTAACCTCTGAGGTCATGTCAATGCCCCCAATTTCTTCAATCGTAAATGTGTGAAAATTGAATACTGATAGAGTCAAAATGGTGAAAGAACATCTTTTTTTTAATGCATGCCAAATTCGAAATCAAGGTCACTAAATGTCCTAAGCAGACAAATAAAAAAAGATAATATCAGGTCATCTGAGGTCATTCACCTCAGTTGACCTGTGGAAGCGCATGACCCCAGTGGAACATATAACTATGTAAATGGATCATTGGATCCCATATTTACAATTAGTGTGCAAAATTGTCCTAAGAAACGTCCAGAGGTCCCAAAAAGCAATCTAAGGTCATCGGAGGTCAGTGACCTCGGTTGACCTCAGAAAAGATCAGTCGAGGTCACAATCTCGGCGGAAGAACAGCAACTGGCACCTTTAAACACCTGTGCATATGTTTCTGAACAACAAACACTCGGAAACTGCACATGTAACAAGGATTAATACTACGGGACATCAGTTGCGCCTGACATGACTTTGAGAAACAGGTCATAGGTCACGGGTCATGAAATTTGAAGTTTGAAACATTCCTAGAATGTGTCAAATTGTCCAAAAGTAGGGTGCTGAGAGTTTCATCGCGATCGGTTGATAACTACGTTAGGTATTTTCGAAAAACCGAGGGGTGGCATCCACCACTCCCACACACACCCTACCCGGGCGAGGGTTGAATAGCTTTCTATCCCATAATAACTCATTTGTATTTTGTATGTATTTGATATGATCGGCAACATAGTTATGCCCCGCTGTCAGGCGAAGTTGTGAAAATATATCATTCTACCATCAGAGGCCTTTATTAGCTACTTGACACGCGTAAAATGCACCCACTTTGAATTTCAGCCCAGAAATTCGTACGTGTTGCCATGAAATGACTGAGCGTGGAATCAGGTTCTACATAAGCTTAGCATTCTTATGAGCTTAGCATTCTTATGAGTGCCACTTCTATGAGTGGTGGCACTCATAGAATG
>VOPJ01013741.1:0-13592 GCA_014673585.1 Semibalanus balanoides
GCACGGAATACCGGTACCAGCCCTGACCATGATAGAGAGACAAATGTAACTGATGGCAAGGAGGGTACCGACAGAGGTAATCTGAGCGTTAGAGTGGTGAAACACAAAGATGAAAGGAGGGCAGTTAGGGCTCACGCACTATGACGCAGATGTAGATGTTGGGGTACAAGAGTAGGATGATCACAAAAGGAAACTAGTTGACAAAACGATGTTGGCTAGTGAGTCGGATCAATGTAAAACCAGGCGGGGAGAATGTAAAAATCATGACAAATCTATTAAGAGCGTGCAGGTGAACTTATCTGATAAGGTCCTATCAACAGATCAACTGTCTCTACCTAGTAAAGGTCTAGGCTTTGTACCGGTGCGTGCCCAACTGGTCACCAACCTAGTTTCGGAGCTAAAGGAATGGGAGAGACTGGTGAGGCTGAAAGAGTACTGGGCAGAAGGCTCCCGAAGAAAAAGAAAAGAAGGAGGGACAGGGGATGTTTCCGATAAGTATATGGATGAATACGATGTGAAGCGTGATTTGGAGTTCAAAAAGTCACGTTGGACGCCCGAATAAGGAAACGATCTCTCTGGCTGGATGTTTACATAGAGAAGGTGAAGGAGTGTGTACTGGCTTGGATTGCAAAAAAGAAAAGCAACATAAGTGAATGTGAGGAAGAATATTTCTTGGAACTTATGATGGACAGGGATATTTTAGTTAAGCCAGCAGACAAAGGATCAGGGGTGGAAGTGATGAATACTAAGGATTACGGGGACGGGCTAAACAGATAAGTGGATGACAGCTCGACTTACCGATCTACAGAGGGGGGACCAAACCCAAACCGTGTATAAGTGGAGCTGGTAGAGGGGGAACTAGAGGCACACGTAGAAAATCAAACATCCTTCGTAAGAGACACGACCGATTTTACAAACAAGATTAAAGACATAAAACTACCTGTTTTAAATGGGTTAAAACCAGATGTCCTAAAACCAGTCATTTTTGCATGGACGCCAGCAAGTTGTATAACCTAGTGTTCCGAGAGAGGAATGCCTAGTGGCCTGTAGCAGAAAGGCTCTCGATTTAAGACAAATAAGTGTTAGAGATGATTCAGCTATAGTTCTAGACAACAACAACTTAGGCGTAGAAAATTCGACTCATTACATCCAGGTCAGTGGTACTGCGATTGGGTCCAAACTTGGACGGAATTACGCATTTATGTACATCAGAGTTCAGACCTGTAACTGACTCAGAGTTGAGTCATGAATCGACTCATGAGCCAGACATTTTTGGATGAGTCATGAGTTGAGTCGACTCAATTTTTAAATGCGGGACTTGAATCAAGAGTCGAGTCGATTTAATCTGTTTGAAACAGAACTTGAGTCAAGAGTTGAGTCAGTTCTTCGGTTGTGGGTCAGACTTGAGTTGATTCAAATAAACGTGAGTCAAATGCAACAGGGACATAGCTAAGGGGGCATTTGGGTCACGCACTTCACCTGGGCAAACTAACTTACACTAGATAGAATGCGATTTTTCTGACACTGCTGCCCGTGAAGCCAAATTCCGAGTATTTATAACGTCTATCTACCGTAAGAATTAAAAGGGTTTCAAATCAGAACAACCTAATAGCTCAGACTCCCATTTTCCTAAGTAGTATGTACATATTGCAGACTCTGAAAATGACTCACAATTTTTTAAGTCAACTCAAGTCGTGACTCAACACTTATCGGCTGAAGAACTGACGCAACTTGACTCTTGACTCAGTGCTATCAACAAAAAAACTATCACTCGACTTCTTGATTCTAGAGCTGTTTATTAAAAAATTAAAACGACTCGACTCTTGACTCAAGTACAGTTTTAACAAATTGATTCGACTCGACTCAAAAATATATTTGAGTCGACTCAATTTGACTCATCACAAGTTTCATTATTACCTGACGTTAAGCGTGGGGGGTCGAGTGTCAGAAACATGTTGTTGTTGTTGTGTTTCTCTCCCAGCTGCCTAAACAGCGTAGGCCGAGACGGCTCTGTATGGTGCCTCCTGGCTGTTTATATATATCATATATATATATATATATATATATATATATCTATATATATATTAATATATATTATATTATCTATATATACACATATATATATATTATATTTGTAATATATTAATATATATATATATATATTTGTAATATATATATATATATATATATGCGTTGATTAATTTTGGGTACTCTTCAAAACTAAATCTATTCATGTTGATCGGATCCATTATTTGCTCTGAAAAGGAGCACGGATGAAATTTTGTATTCTTAATTTAGTATTTAATTAGTCCGTTGCTTAAAATTAATCCAAATCAAACAATGTAATTTTTGCAGGCTTGCTAAGTGGCCCAATTATGTATGACGATGTATACATTATTTTCAGCAAGATAACAATACAGTTTGACAATGCTGAGTAATTGCGCAACGCAACGCCTATCAGCTGCAGAGGACAGTGACCCCAACCGAAGCGACACAATTGAAAGATACGTTGAGATACGTCGAGCATCTGTTTCCTTGACGCGGCGGCTCATTTTATGCGGCTTCATCCGTTGGCGAGAACAACTAACTGGTTTGACAGCATATTCAGACACGGCGCAGGGAAACGGTTATCCAACTGTCCTATTTTAGACTCTGAGCGAACCAAAACCAGTATTTTATCATTTTATGTCACTTGGTGTGACCGTGTCACCGTGTGATGGTGTGATCTGATCACCGGCTGACGATGTCGCCCGGTTTATATCCGCTAGGCCCACGGACAGTCGCCTTAGTCGGCCGGCCGACAGTGGCGGCGGAGGAGTGGCAGTGGACGGGCGGTACCGAGCAGTCTCTCCGAGGAGAGAGAAGTGACGTCGCCATGCTGCGGGTACTGCTGTGGGCGCTGCTTATCGCGGTGGGAGACACCCGCTCCCCCCACCCCAACCTATCGATAAGACCCCGGATAGCGCGCACCAGGGATGGTCTGGTCCGTGGCTGGACTGCCAGGAGTGCCGCCGGAAAAGAGTACGTCGCCTTTAAGGCATCCGTATGCGCGGCCGCCGGTGGGGGAGCTTGCGCTTCAGGCCCCCTCAGCGCCACCCTGGCTGGCGGCGCGCGCTGGACGCCAGCCATCACGGCAGCGTCTGTCCGCAGATCGACCCGTTCAGCGACGTGCCCCTGAGAGGGGACGAGGACTGCCTGTTCGTCAACGTCTACTCGCGGAAGGTGAACCCATGGAGGAGTGAAGCAGGCGGTCTGCCAGTCATGGTGTTCATCCACGGCGGCTCGTACATTCGTGGCAGCGGAGACGACCGCTACTACGGTCCCAGCTACCTGATGGACGAGGACATCGTGCTAGTGACGTTCAACTACCGGCTGGGACCGTTCGGCTTCCTGACGACCCACGACACAACCGCGCCCGGCAACTACGGCCTCCGCGACCAGGTGATGCTGCTGCAGTGGGTGCAGGACAACATCGCCAGCTTCGGAGGAGACCCGAAGGCGGTGACGATCTTTGGCGAGTCAGCCGGAGCGGCCAGCGTCTCGCTTCTGGTGCTCAGTCCTCTTGCCAAAGGCTTGTTCCACCACGCCATCAGTCAGTCGGGCACGGCGATAGCCAACTTCGGCGCCAGCGGGAGGAAAATGGGGTTCACGGAGGAGCTGGCCGAGACACTGAGTTGTCCCACTGACAACGTTGAAGCAATGGTTGCTTGTCTGAGGTTGGTACCGGCACAGGCGCTCTTGGCTACCGCCAGGCCCGACAAGCATGTGTACCAGCCTCGCGTGGACACCGAGATGGAGCATCCACTGCTGCCTGAGGACCCAAGGCGTCTGCTGGAGAAAGGAGACTTCAACCTCGTGCCGTGGATGCATGGCACCATGAAAGAGGAAGGGTGGTTCTTTGTGCCAATATTTGCTTTCAACCAAACAATCCTCGCAGGACTTTTCGCGGGGAATAGCATCGCCTGGGGTTTGCTGGCAGATATAACAACCAGATCGGCATCCAACATCCTGGACTGCAGTGCCGACCCGACTGAAGAGACGCTCAAAGTGCTGGACTTCTACTCCGAGGAGGGTAGCCCAGGGATCACCAGTCTCCTCCCGGCGGCTCAGGTCCTCAGCGATCGCTTCTTCAACGCCCCGATGTCGGTGGAGACCAGTCTGGCCTCCCGACACACGCCTGTCTACCGCTACGTGTTCGAGTACAAGGGGCCGGGCCGTCTGTTCTTCGGCAACATCAGTCAGCTGAACGTTCCTGACACGGACCCAGGACACGGCGACGACCTGATGTACCTGTTCAGCCAAGCAGAGCTCCCCTTAGAGAGGCCTGGCAGTCCGAACCACGGCATGATCCGCAACATGGTCAGCCTGTGGACCAGCTTCGCGAGGACTGGCCGACCCAGCTCGGACTTTCTCTTTTTGCTCTTTACTCCCTCGCCTCTCCGCGGGGGGGGGGGGGATCGTTTGCCCGCCACGCCACCCCTCCAAGGGTGCGGCGGGTTTGGGGGGGGCCGGGAATTATATATCGCCCCCAGCCGCCACCTCCGGGGGTGGGGTCGGGGGCGGTGGGAGTTCCCCCGCCCGCTTTCCTCCTCTCTCCCGCCCCTTACCCTCCGCGCCCGCCCGGCCCGCCGCCCGCGCCCGCCGCCCGGCCCCTCCCGCCCCCCCGGGAACATTGGATTCGTTACTCCTCTTTGGCGGGGTCGCCCCCACCGCCTGGTGGGGTGCTGTGGGGTGGGGGGGGGTGGGGGGAATAGAGCGGGGGGAGGGGTTATTGCTCCTTCTTATCTCGGGCGTGTAGGGGAGACGGTTGGCGCCCCCCCCCCCCACCCCTTTTTTCACCCCCCGCTCGAGAGCCCGGGTGGGCGGGGAGGAGATAAAAAAAAATAGGAAGGCCTTCTGCCCCTCCCGCCGCCACCCCGCCCCCCACCCCGCTCAGTGCTACTGGCGGTTTTAGAGGAGGAATGACGGTGCGTTGGAGGAGTGGAGGGACTATGCTAGTAATAGGAGGTGGAGGTAGGGTGGTGGCGCGACCGGTGGGGGCAATCGGGCCAGCGCCCCCGCTTCCCCGGCCCCCCGCGCCGACGGGGGTGCCGCCACCGCCTGCCGCGCTGCGGTCGCACGGCCCCGCCCTCCGCGGCCCCCGGACTGCCGCGCACGGCGTACACCCGCACGCCGCGGCCCGCCCCACGCGCGCACCGCCCGACCGGCCGCCCTCGCGTTCACGGGCCGCAGGGCGCGCTCCCGGCCGCCCGCCGCACGCTCGCCGACCCCGCACACGCGTCCAGCCGCGACCCAGGGGGGGAGGGGAGGGGGGGGGGTGGGGAGGGGGGAAGAGGTGGGGCCGGGGGGGGAGAAGTGGGGGGCCCCGCCCCGCCCACCCGCCCCCCCAGCCCGCACCGCGCGCCCGCCCCCGGGCGGCCCACGCGCCGGCGCCAAGAGAGAAAAGAGACCAGTAATAGCCGTGTGGTTTATGCTCGGATCTTAACGACTGGGGCGAGACGTTCGCGTATTCGAGTGAGAACGGCGGTCAACTTCTGGCAGACGGTTGCCATCAACGAGCCCTGGAGACATCCTGTGGAGCCGTTCTGTCCTCGAAATCGCCTAGCAGGTGGAAGCAGCGAGCTGGACAGCCGAAGTCAGGCATTCTACAGTGCCGTGCTTTCCAAGTTCAATTAATGTACCTGATATGGATTAGACGAGGCTTTGAATCTTTTTATTTGTATGTGCTGTGTTTGCTGGTCATGGTTCTGTACTTGGTAGTACCTATGTAATCTTTGTGACAACTTTTTAAAGGTCATTTTAATTGCATTTCAATTATTTGGATTCATGATTTACCTACTTATTTATATTAGTTATGTATTGCATTAGTTGAGGGAACGAATGGTTGCGTCTTTTGCTCAAATAAACAAGGAAAATAAGATTGGTTTAGATGATTTGATTGTATTTGGATGGTTGGCATGACATGATCGTTTAAAAATGCGTAAAAATGATCAGTAACATCGTAAAGTATTAATTTTGATGCCAAATTGAATTAACAAACTAAGATGAGCTTTCAAATTAAATGTAATCATAACCCCTGATGCGTTGTAATGCAACGCATATTCACAGCAATGCCAGCTACAACCTCTCGTGGCGACGCCCGCACAACTCACCCGTCTCTCCACACAGAGGCGTCTCGCTCCCCTGGTGACCCCCAAACCGCGTCCGGGTGGCGATCAATAGTTTGTGTCGGCGGGCCGGCGGACCCCCTCCCCTCCCCTCCCCTCCCCTCCCCGGCGGACCCCCTCCGCCACACCTGACACAACACTCAGAAAGGCGTCACCACTACCCTTCCCATACAAACGCCACTGCACGTGGCGGCCACTGTTCGACACAGACAAACAGGGGGGACGGCGACAGCCGCCCGACACACCTGTGTGCGCACAAAAACACAACAGCCAGCCACAGCGACGACAAAAAACGATGACGACAAAAAATCGTGGTGAGTAATAGTGGAATAAGATTTTTAAAAGTTATGTCCGTTCCAAAGTTTGATCCAATATGATAATGTTGACCGAAAAATGTTCGACGAGTCCAAATCAACAGTAACACACAGGTGCGTGATATTACGTGATATTACTGCAAGTAAATATGCTAGGATAATGGTTGTAAATTTTGTGAAAATAATTATCTGCCTTATCTGAATGGGCCCCAACGGGCATGGGCCTCAATACTATGAATTTGAATGGGTCTGATCTGGGTCTGGGCTTGGTGTTCATGGGCTTTGGCTGGGCTGGGCTTGGGGTTTGGACACCCATGACAATCTATGCTGTGAAGCTCCCAACACGGCTACCGTGGTCTTCAGGATCAGCCGAGCCCGAGTCCTTTGTGATCGAAACACGCGCAGGAAGAGAACGGCTACATCGTATCCCAGGCAGGGACTATCATGGGCTGGGTGCACCCATGGGTGCCCACTCAATTTTTCAAAATGTCTGGGTTGGGTACCGCATTTTCTTACTTCATTTGGGTACCTGGGTGGGCCGAGGGTTACTGGCAGAAGATTTTTGGAATAAATATCCGGCTAAAAGAAGGGGAGAGTATTTTTTAAGCTGAGCAACCAGATGTTTAAGCCAATCAAATTTTTGTATATATGATAGAGGTGGACACTTAACATGAGATCTCTATAAGTATATGACTACACAATACTAGTGATGTGGGAAGGTGAATAGCGGCAGTAATATTATTTATAAACGCGCATAGATCTGATCTAGGAGTCTGAGTCATGTGAATGAATGTGTGGACCCCAAGTGTGGAGTAAGTTCAAATCAGCAGGCATACGAGCAGGAGGCCAAAATTATCTTGGCGGATGTATTGATGAAAGTCAACATTGTGAGGGCGTAGATGGTTTTGCCGAATTTCTGAAGAGCGTAAAGAATAATTATCTAAGCCTTATCTGAATGGGCCCCAATGGGCATGGGTATCAATGTTATTAATTTGAATGGGTCTGGACGGGGTCTGAGCTTGGAGTTCATGGGTTTCGGCTGGGTTGGGCTTGGGGTTTGGGCACCCATGATAGTCTCTGATCCCAGGTAACAGATATCGTTGTAACAACGTTGTGAAAAATCAAGTTGTAATTTTACGCTTTGATAACGTTGCGACAAAGTCGTGAATGTTGTGAAGAAAAAGTTGTATAAACGTCGCTTTTAAACGTTACAGCAACGTTGTATCGTTACGTTGTCACAACTTTGTTCTAGTAACTTGGGAAGGAACAGCCTTCGACGCAATGTGGGTACAAGATTACGTCTGAAATTGGAGCATATTCAGTCATCATACGTCAAGAGCTTAATGATGACCCACGTAGGTGCAGCCGTTAGCTATGGGTTGTCCAGGTAACGTGTAGGCAACGGTTGGTTATTTAACGTTTTGATGAGCGTCGCAAGGTAGCGTTGTGACAACGTTTCCTGTGAGTCCTAAAGAGAGAGGACACCTAGCACACGTTGTGCTAGCGTGTGTGCAACCTGGTTACAACTAGCGGACAACGTCATAATTGTTGGAGCTGGAGTGTCCGGTAGTTGACGTTGCACATCTCAGCTGCTATGGACGTCACGTCGTCACTGCAGGCGGCGCTTGAGGTCACGAACAAAGGTCGATCGAAGTCATGGTAGCTTATAGACGACATCTCGCGTTAGAGGTGTGTAAGCTAAGCTTAACACACATGTTGTGGCAGGCGGTTAAGCCACGGAGTCCGAAGTGTCCGGCGGTAGGAGATCGATCACTTGAGATCGAGTATGCCTTGGTTAACAGGGAAGACTATAGAAGTATAGAAGTAAGGGTTGTATCCTTAAGTTGCATTAAGTGGGGTAGTGTGCCTACTCACATTTGGTTCATGTGGAGTTGTGTCTTGACACTACGGTACTGGATATGAGAATATTTTTGTTCTATGGATTTAGCCAATGGTAGGCTGTGGTCGATTGTCCCCTTAGAGAGGGTGGCACTTTAGGTTGCTGATGTATATTCGCCAAGTCGCCAATCACAGATACTGGTCAGTAAGATTATTAGTCTAGTCGCCAGAGAGCTTTCGCACTAGAAGTCATTTGCATACTTAAATATACGAGGACGCTAAGCATAGATAGTTGTTAGGTCTGGCCTAGTGCGCCATATGAGTAAGGTACGATCTTCGCTGAGGGTCTGTTTAATCAGTGACGATCGTTGTTTTGAGTTTTTGAAACAAGAACAAAATGCAAAACAGAGTGAGTAGGAGTAAAAAATTAAACCTATAGAGAGCTCGCAGACGTGAAGTTTTATCGTAACGCAATAATCAGAGAGCATGCATAGAGACTTTTCTACCGGTAATAAAGATATATTTTGACACATTTCAAAGAGTAGGCACACTCCTTTAAACAGAAAATTGATGGAATAGCAGCACAGATGTGGCGTTCCATGTACTTTGTAGCTCTTGAAAATGCGCTAAATTATCGAAGAAGGACTAATGCAGTCGTTTTGGAGTGGCACCCCACAAACCCACCGCCCTTTGTCCCTCTTGGGTCTGCTCTTGATCGACGAGATGAAGTCAGTAACTAGACGTGGGGTTCAACTTTCTCAGCAGACTCGGAGTCCTTTCAGATGCCTTCGTTTGTCATCTTCTCTCACTTGCATATATTGATATATTCGACAGCATTTTACATCATGCGCTCACCAGACCTGGATCCTGGATGGCCTGGATCATGAAGTTGGATCTAGGATCCCAGTGGATTTCTTGGTATAAAGTGCATGCAGATCTTCGATCCCAGTGGATCCCTCTGCGTAAAATGCATGAAGATCTGGGACCCTCCCGGAACCCTCAGCGTAAGATGCTTCAGGATCTGGGATCTCAGTGGATCTTTATAATTTAAAACGAACCTCAGATCCTGAAACACAAAATGTAGGGACCGACAACATAATTTGTGGTCGCTATTTCGTGTATGTAGTATGCGCTATGTAAATGATTAGTACCTGCAAATTACCTCGGTAAGTTGTATGTATAAGCAAACACACATGTTGGAATAAATTTTCCAATATTATAAAATTAGTAAGAAGAAGGAACCTAACAGCGTGCCTGGATCTCGAAGTTGGATCTGGGATCGCATTGGGCTCCTCGGCATAACCTAGCATCATATATATATCAGGATCTATTGGTGAACCCTCGGCTTATTGTGCACCTGAATCTGGTGTCTCATGTGGATCCCAGAACACAGGACAAAGAGATCCGGATCTCAGCTGGATCCCGGATCCAGACACGTGTGGTGCACACTGATCAGCGACGTGGAGATGCTTCCTCACCGCGAAATCAAACGTATGGTAGAAAGAAGTATATTTGATCAAAATAGATAAAACGGGCCAGCAATGCAACACAAAGCAGACATGTTAAAAATATGCCATGATTTTCAGTTCAATACGGTGACACAAGTCTATCAACAGCAAAAAAATACAGGTTAAACATCAGAATAGATAACGACTTTCGGTGATCCAAATGTAGTATTGACAGATAACACAATGTCGTTACAAGTAAGAATATAAAACGTCAACCTTAAACTATTTAGAACGCACATTTATCATATTTTGATCGTGAGCTGTGTTGTCAGAAAGGCAACACTGTAGCATATAGTACACCTACGCATGCACGTAGGAAAGACGAATAGAATAGATCGTACAAAGTTCGAATACATATCAAATAAAGCGGTAAAAAATTGTAAAGCAATATTATTTGGTCCATGGCATTCGGGAGAGACTGGATAAATCGAATCGACAAGTTAAGT
This sequence comes from Semibalanus balanoides, assembly GCA_014673585.1. NCBI lineage: Eukaryota > Metazoa > Arthropoda > Thecostraca > Balanomorpha > Balanidae > Semibalanus > Semibalanus balanoides. The sequence goes on from VOPJ01013741.1 coordinate 10,275, forward strand.
CTATTTGGGGGGGGGAATGAATGTAAGGGCAATTAAACGCAATTGATCGGCTCAATTGTGGTCTTTTTTAGTAATCTCAACAACCATGCAATAATATGAAACTGAGTTATAATTTCAGAGTCAGGAATGCGATTCAGTCAGAAATGCGATTTCAATTTATAGTCCAAAACGCGTGGCTTCTTAGAAGAAAGGACGGCTCAGTCGCTCCTGGCTGCAAGAAGCGATTAGCAGCATATGCCGAAACCAACAAAGGCGAGTTGCGCATGTCAAACCTGAATAAGACACAAACTTAAAATAATCTCTAACACACGCCACCACCGCGAGAGAAACTCAGCCGGCCTACCCTCTCAGCCAAGCCTCGACAACCGCCGGTTTACGGCCCCGAGCGACATTTTACCCCGCCGCTAGGTGGCAGTGCCATCAGCCCACTAGATGGCGTTGACGTGCCGGGAGTCATCCCCCTGTACCCGGCGGTAATCGGCCAACAGCTTAGACACCTTGTCGTGCGGCCCGAGGCCGTGCAGGCGCGAGTTCTCGCACGCCATCTGGTGGAAGTATTTCGGCGGCGCCGGACACGTGCGCTCGAAGTAGTAGAGCCGGAAGCTGGGGTCGATGGCCCGGTGCACGTGCAGTCCGGAGAACTTGACGAACGCGCCGTACAGGTCGTATGGCTGGAGGCTGTCGCTGTTGTCGCTCGGTGGAACCCCGGCCGGCACGTCGGCCAGCGTCTGCTCACGCACTGTCGACATACACACAGACGGTCACAGACATACACAGTGATACACACACACAGACATACACAAAGGGGTCAGAAAAGTGGCCCGTTTCTCCGTTATGCTGAACTTGGGAAATTTGTTCCGTGAAAACTTTGACTGTAAAGAATGTTTTTGTTTTAGTCTGTGGATGCAAATGGACGAGCATAAATAATTGGCAGGAGAAGATAGACAACAAATGACATACATTATTATATTACAGACTGCCATCTCCATAGGAGTAAAGTTGTCTTCCCTCCTATGGTGATGGCAGCGTGTAAAATAACAATGTATGTTAATTTGTGTCTATCTTCTTCAGCCATTTTTGTTCTGCTGAATGAAATTTGTTTCGCCGCAGGCGAAAAATTTGTTCTGCTAACTTAGATCGTGGAACCACTTTTCTTACCCTGACACAGGGACGGTCACTCGGGGGTCCGGGGCACACGGCCAGACCACTGCCGGGAGTCGGTACCCAGAGCGGCTTTCACACAGCTGGTCACAGACTTCCATTTGACTCCTGATTGAAAACACTGTCTGGTCATGAATTCCCGAGTCGGAAATCATTTTCCTTGATGCACCTAGGAAACCGTGAACCTATACGTTAACAACACGTAACCCAACAACCAAGCCAGAGCATACCGCCCCCAAACCAGACTGCTTCGCGTCCAAACCAGAACTCATCAAGGCGCGTCTTGCTCGTCTCACCGCGTCTCGCACTCACCCGCTTTGTAGTCATCCATGTAAAAGGACAGGATGGCGTAGTGTTCGCCGTCAAAGTGTCCGTAGGCCTTGCGCAGCTCGAGTTTGCTCGGCTGTAGGTTGGACGTGCCGAAGTAGCCGACGTCGGGGTAGTACTCCACCCAGGGGATCGGCGAGAACACCTCCCAGCGGCGGATCGTCTGCATCCGAGCCTGCAGCGAGACACGAGGGGACGGGTCAGCGGCGCCGAGAGAAACGACGGGATTTTATTGTGAACACCGGGCACCTGGCATTGAATGGAATGGGAATGTGACGTGAATGTGACGGTGAAATGGTGATGTGAGATGTGACGGGAATCGTGATGGAATATATGATGGGTGAATGTGACGGATGTGACGGGATAGGATATGGGAAATGTAACGGAATGTGATTGGAAATGCGACGAAATGGGATGGAACTATTGAACGATGAATGTGAAAAGGGAATGTCAGGGGAATTGTCCTGGAATGTGATGGAATGTGATGGAAAATGGGATGTGAGATGGTGAATGGAAATTGTGATGGGAATGTGATGGGATGGAGAGTGTGATGGAAATGTGATGGAAATGTGTAATGAAATGTGCTGGATGGAAACTGTGATGGATAATGTGATGAAATGTGATGGAACAATGTGATGGAAAATGTGATGTAAATGTATGATGGAAAATGTGATGGAAATGTGATGGTAATGGGAGTGGGTGAATGTAAGGTGAGAAAATGTAATGGAAATTGTAATGGGCAATATGTAATTGGAAATGTAATGGAAATGTAATGGAAATGTAATGGAAATGTAATGGAAATGTAATGAAAATGTAATGGATGTAATGGGAATGTGATGGGAATTAAATGGAAATGTAATGGAAATGTAATGGAAATGTAAACCTCGGAAATGTTAATGGAAAATTAATGGAAATGTAGATGGAAATGAGGGCGAAATGTAAAGAAATGTAAGTGGATGTAATGGGAATGTGTATGGGGAATTAAATGGAAATGTAATGGAAATTGTATATAGAGGGAGAGTGAATGAAATGCTGATGGGAATGGAGATGGAATGTGATGGGAAGATCTCGATGGGATATGTGAGGATGTGATGGGAAGGTGGTGGGAAGGTGATGGGAATGGCTATGGATAAATCGTGATGGGAATGTAATGGAATACGTAATGGGGACATGTTAATGGAATATGATGGAAGTAGGGGAATATGATCGGGAATGTGATTGGCGTAATTGTGAGATAATGCTGGATGGGAATGTGATTGAAGTGGTGTGGAGGGAGAGTGGACGGGTAATGTATGGGATGTGAGATGGGAATGGGACTGGGTGTAGGTCGGCGCGAGAAATGGGACGGAGGTGTGCTGCGGAGCAGGAATGGGATGACACAATAAGAGTGTGGACAGCTGGTGTGAGGTTGGACGGGAATTATAGGACGGAGGTGGCACAATGAATGTACAGACATTGGACACAGATGAGGTGGAGACACCAACAGCCCGAACAGATGACAGCGAGTGAGGGGCACAAGGCAGGAAAGCCAATCACATCACGGCTACGTCAATTACCAGGACAGCTCAGCCGTAACTGGAAGCAGCACTATCCGCTCTCCATTAGTGCCGCCATCATTGACAGCTGTAGGTCCAGACGAGGTAGGGCGTCAACCACTGTCTACAGCTGCTGCCCACCCACACACCCGTCCATCTGCAGCTGACTGGAGACTAACTGAAAGGTCAGGCTCTAGACGGCTGGTTGGAGGTTCCAGGCCCGACATAGCTGGTATTCGCTGTACCCAGCTATGACGAGACAATGCAGCAGTGTTCTGAAAACCATAAATTTGGG
>VOPJ01013742.1:0-13590 GCA_014673585.1 Semibalanus balanoides
ACAACTTATCGTAAAAATAGTCTTTGCAGCTCAGTCAAAATCCTTCCATCAACATTCTTAAACAGCCTCTATTTCGCGCCGCTTCGCAGCATGACACAAGTTTCGCAATTGCTTATTTATTAGGAAAATGAATAAATCAATTTAATTAAGTGTCTGGCAGAGCATCTCCTTGACTGTAATGGCTGGTTCCAGGGCCCACTCTCTTTATGAAATAGTAATTTTCAAGCAGGCTACATGTTGACCTAGCTAGCCCGCCGAGCTCCGAAAAAGACGACGCGAACCCCAAAACATAGACTTCGGCACCTGGAAGCTGCTCCAGGCTTCAGCGGTGCGGCTCTAGCTCAATTAGAGGCCAAACGCCTAGGGGGGGGGTCGTACTCCCCCCTACACGGTGACGCAGTGGACTTGCCCTACACTGGTGAGGGTTAAGATGAGCCCACTTCGATTGCAGAAAACAATATTTAAAAAATAATAACGAAATGAAAAGAAGGTAAGATAAATATGAGTATCGCAAGAAGCCTACCGAACTGGGTAGGCATTGCTACCAAACTGGGTAGACATTGCCTATCTTCCCTGCATGGGAGAACCGCCTCTGTCCCCTATCAGTCAAATCCTTATTCGTGTCAGTAGTTGTCCTCCATTGACAGCTTGCTGATCAGCTGATGACCAGCGGCTGGTAGCAACTAGCAGAGGTCTCTCATGGGCGAATTTAGAGGAGCGGTTAGGACCATGCTTTATAATTGCTTTTCAGTTTTACGACACAAACCTGTTTTCCTTGTGAATCAGCTGCTGGTGAGCAGGAACTGTTGGATCGGCTGGCGGTGACCAAATCATGACCACCGCCGCTGGAAGGGGGACTGGAGAACATGACCCAATGTTTTCATATTGTAACATTAGTCCTGGACATTGCATGGAAATAGTCGTTTGTATAATGCTGATATCCCTCAGCTCCTTCCCACTGTTGGAAGCCTTTGTGTCGAATCGTATGCGCTTCCAATCCTGATTTACATCAATGTGGCCAGCTTTGGTGGTTATCCGGCCTGCTACCAGAGTTAAACCTTTTACTGTCGGGGGGGGGGGAGAATCGCCCACTGAGGGTTTTTACGTACAGTTCAATATAATTTGAACCTAAAATCTTTAAAAGGGACTGTCCCACCTGTACTTAAGTTGAGATTGCCAATTTCCGTGCTAGGCATTGCAATTATGTATAGTATAAGTTAAAACGACCACCGAGATCGAATCACAAATAAATTTGAGTTTGGTTTTGACATCTGTAACATCCTTAGTCCCCAGTGTATTTGAACAGGTATCCTGAGCCGATGACGTCGTCACTCTTTAGTATTTACTAAATGTTGATGATAGTCGACCTGTTTTACATTTGGCCATACAATAGATGTACATATGGCAGCGTGAAGTTTTTCTCTATTCCCAAAATTCCTTCATATGACGTCATCAGCCCTAATATTAAAACTTAACTTTTTATCAAATTGAGCAGCTGTTTGTGAGACAACAAAGTGTCATAACTACGTGTTCGGCATCATTCAGTCCGCATGGCAGGCAAAACTACTGCTCAATATGGTTAACACAATGCGGCGGTACATTTCGAGAGCTTTTTGAGACAGGGTCTTTGTGGGTACCAGTCCCCTTTTAATCTTCCGTCGATGTTAATTTAACATTGTGCATTGCGCATCCGAGAATGGGTGGTGATATCCTTTAAATAAGATGTATTAGTTGAAGGGGGTCCAGGAGTCGCTCTGGGTTAGGGTGGGGGACATGATAAGCATGATCGGCGTCTTGCTCAGTGTTTGCATCCGACAAAGTTTGATCAGAGTAGGTCCTAAAACCATAGGCTGACCGTGCACTGGCTTAGTAGACTTTGGAAAATTTGCATCACCAATTGTGGAAGAGTTTGTTTGGTTGTGCTAAGTATTTTAAGCGAAAACAAGAATCGGTAATAAATTCTCTTTCAGATGGCGATCACGAAATTTAGACATTTGTATTAAAAGAATACTTATTTTTATTTCAAAATGATGTAAATTCTTTACTTTCAAGAGGTTCAAAAAACGGAATATGCGTAAGAGAAGACATGCCAATAAATATGTGTTGAAAATTTCAGGTCGATATATAAATACATATGTGATGATCATATGTATTCGTTAGGTCAAATGCTAACCTTCCATTATATATAAATTATAAAAAATGCAAAATAATTATAAAACGCATGATATCAATCCAATTATTTCAGTATCATGTGATCTTAGACCCTTTTCGATGACTGGGATGCAATTTTTAGTCAGTGACAAGCTTACAAGGTCATGCAAGGTCACGAACACTTTTTTGACAATAATACGTGACTGAACGACCGTAGAGACTCGCAACTGGTGTACTAACGTTTGTCTCGTCAAACCACATCTTTTCATAAGCAGCTTAATCGACTTATGTCACATTGACCTTGACCTTGACCTTAACTCGGGATCAAATTTTGGAATAGACCAAATTGGTATGTTTCGAACCGCAATGACGAGAGAAACACGATGGTATCCAGACCAAATAATTACTCCAAATGTTTTAAGTAAAAAATTATTCACGAATCATCTTTTGCTGAAAAACAGGTTTGTTACATTTGATGACCTTTATAGCCAAAACCATTGACCTGAGGTCACTTCTTATGACATGTTAGCAAAATACAATTGTAATGGCTTTCCAGTGTTTTTCTCTTCGGATTCCTCCTAGCTGCCATAGTTTCCGAGATAATGGCAAGGATTCCCGAAAACTTCACATTTTTGCAAAAAAATTCATGTTTCTAGCTTTTATGGCAGCTGAGATCTGAGGATGAGAGGGCGAATAAGCCCCCCCCCCGACAGATTCGTATACTTTGCACTGCATCCGTCCAGGAGTAGGGATAAGGATAGCTGGAGACTCCGCTGGAGCCGAGGTCAGTGGTGTGGCCTACCTGCAGCAGCAGAGCTCTGTTCTGATTGGCTGGGACGCTGCCTGCCCGGCGGCACCACACTGCCACTGCTGCGCAACACGCCTGTATAATCAGCATCCACTGCTTTTTAAACAGGCGCGCAAAAACCCGACAGCGAATAGTCTGTTTTTGTCTCTGATAGTGCCCGGCTAGTCACAGTGTCCCCAGTTGCTGCAGTTGACTGCCGACTGGTGTGGGAACTGTGTTGACTGGAGGACTGATCAGTCGGCGGGTCGGCGGCACGTCCAGGGGATACGCAGTACGCACTGCAGTGCAGTGAGACGCGAGGGCTCTGTCCCTCTGCCCTCCCCCGCGGGCGCTGTCATCGCGGTGTGGGTCGGTGCCGTGGGGCCCCCCGGTGACGTCAGTGGATTGCAGGGCAGTCCCCTGCTGTGCAGTGGTAGTCTGCAGCTCGGTGGACTGGGGTGCAGTGAAGGACAGTCTGTAGTCCTGTGTGTTGGGTACACTGGCGGATTGTACCCAGTCCGCGGTACAGTGAAGGACTGCCAGCAGTCCCGGCTGCTGAGTGCTGAGGAGCCGCGGAGCCATCATCAGGATGCGGTTGAGCCGGCTGCTGACGGCCGCCGCTGACGGCCGCCGGCCGCTGCTGCTGACGACCGCCGTGCTGCTGGCGCTGCTGGCTGACTTGACCTCAGGTCAGGTGTACCAGCATCCTGAGGTGTACCAGCCTCCTGACTGGTTGTCCGAGTACTTCTACCACCCCTTGATTGTAATCACCGTTCGGTTCTTTGAGATCATCAACAATGCCAAAGGCGGATGGAAAGGTGAGTCGAGTGGCGATGGTTGTTCCAGCTGGCTGTATTCTAGTAAGCTAGCTATTGTGTTTCGTTTCAGTATTCGGTCGTAAATTGTGGTTTTGGTGCTTCGGTCCATTCTTGAGTTACTTGAAACAAGCTTTTCAAACTCCTCAAAGTGTATGCCTTCTAACCAGTATCAGTTTTGTACCGGAGATATAATTTTATATTACAGATATATAACCAGTAAGAACGCCTTAAAACGGCGAAAAAGACGAGCGAGGTCCGACCATAAAATCCGCGTCAATTTATCACCCGCTTCCAATGGTTTTGTGTGCGAAGCATGGCTTTTTTTAATTATTTCTATGCTTGTTGTTTTGCCGTCGCAAATAGATCCGAACTAAAATCGATACTTTGAACTAGATGGGGTATTTGCAAGCACGTTATTCTTATTTGCAATTTAATAAGCTTCATGTTATAGTAAGCAGCAAATTATTTGTGTGTGGGTACTTTATTTTGTGATGGATTTTGATTGCGCTTTAACAGCTGCATATTTTATCGTTTACGCACCCTTTGGTTTTGACGGCTACGCGTGTGTACAAAATGAAGGAATTACTAAATCGGCAAATTTCGTAAATATTTACAGCGGAATATATGACAGCGGAAATACCTGGCCATTAAATTAATTTTTTTGGCATGTATTTCTTAGAGAAAGAGTACACACTGGTTCGAGCACATAGGGTGTTTGTTTCATTCGCTTCAACAGTCCTTCCACTAGGATGCGAGCACTGATTTAGACATTGTGAAAGACGGATCATTCAAACCATTGAATTCTACCATCGCTTTGTATAAGCCAGTAACTTTTGCCACACGCTAATACCACGCACCGCTCGATACGACACATAGTGCATACGCCGGGTGGATCGTTTCTTGAGACTTCTGTGTTTTGGCCCGTGTCCTTGCGGACTTTGGTTGTGCCCGAATAATAGGTCCGGTATCAGCAGACGATGTTTTGTAGTAATTCGTGGACGGAAACAGGGGTGCACGTTGCGCTTACCGTCCGCATTACGTGACTCTCCAGGAGTTCTGACTTCTGCGATACATTGACTCTAGTGGGTGTGGGATACCTAAAAATAGCGTTAATTGCGGTCATTGCCCGTCCTTCTACCGCTATAACGACAAGGCTATACATATAATGTTCTGAGCACCCGCACCAATGACCGCGGCACGTGCCAGTCACGCGCGATGGGCGTAACGACCCACTGGGTACAACGGGTACACTGATACCCCAGTAAATTCAAGAGAGCCAAAATTGAACTGCGGTTTGTACATTGTAAAGAGTAAGAATTAACAAGTAGTTTATAATATTAAGTATTCAAAGGTGTTAGCCGGAGAGATGAATAGGGGATTGCGCAAGTCATTTTCCTTCATTTCAAATAGATCAAAAGTAAAAATCAAGGAAAACCTTGTTTTAATTTAGTACAACCAGGCGACCAGTATGCATTCCATTTTTATATTGATAAAGAATGTTGTATGATTAAAAATTTACAAAATGTAAAGCCACTGACTTAACAATTGTCAAGAGCATAGCATGTTCTAGATGCGAGCCGACGAGAATGGCTTGCGGCTCGGGCTTTTTGGATATCTGTTGATATTGTGCAGAGAGAGTTACTCAATACACGGAATCTTTTTATAGTTGAATGACATGCCAATTTCTGATTGATCGTATTGTAGAGGTTGCAGCCATGTAAAATCATACCTATCTTGTTAAAAAATGAGAAGGCAGACATGGACCATCGGCCATGGGTGGATTATTAGTACAGGAAACAGTAATGTAGGTTTTTCATTACGTTTTCCGCTACGAAAACAGATCAAAGAAGAACGCAGGAACGCGCGGGGACAGCTGCCCTAGCTGCCCTCACAGACTTTTTTTAGGCGGGGGCGACGCCTCCAAATTTTGAGGCGAATATTGTGCAATTGTCCTTGTCATCTGTCATTCCACAGCATGCCACTGGCTTTAAAAATAAGCAGTGTAAAAAATGAAAAATACTTTTTGAGGAAAAACAACATCTATTTATCGAAATCAAGTAATTTTCAGTCATTTTAATTGCTAAAATGTGTATTTGTTGATTATTTCCGTACCTTGACGGAGGTGGCGTCGCCGTCAGGTTGCCGGTTTCGGCGGTTAACGCTTCGAAGCCGCCAGAACCATTCTGCAGCTAGCTTGTATGTTACCGTATCAACCATTGGAATTGCGATTGCTATTGTTTTTGCATTCGCTATGCATGTATAGGAGCTAAGCCCTCGACCCAGCGGAGCACCTGGTTATTTGTTTTCCTGAGCCGCAGCGAAGCGAGTGGTGCACGTTCTACGTGGATATGCCGTCAGACTAACTGAGCCAGCAAACCAACGTTAGCAGGCTCAAGGGCGGATCCAGGGGGGGGGGCAAATGGGCCATGCCCCCCCAAACCACCCAAAATCGGCGCAAATTTGACACATTTCCTGAATTTGTCGTAAAACTAAAGCAACTTCCTTGACTAAGAAGAAAGTCTTGTTTTAAATCCGTTTATTGATACGTCAGCAAGCGAATCCGATGAGTTTTTCAGAATTTATGCCGATAATTTGTCTGGATTTGGGCTCCCCCCCCAACTGTCAAAATTACACTTTCTGAGCGGCCTATGAGCAGCGCTCCATTGATTCGCTGCGGCTCAAGGAGAAAAAATGAGAAGTGAAAAATGATTCACTGAATCGGAGGTTTAGCTCTTATACAAGTATCTATAGTGAATAACTGCTGATTACGGTCACTGTGCGTTGTAATACATGTTTATCGGTTCGTGTCTTGTCTAGAGCGCGAATAATGACTGTCTTAGAACCATGGGTTTCATAGAGCTTGAAAAATAAGGTAGAAACGGAAATGCATGTGTTATGCATAGTAATACCAAGGAAAAAGGTCGATTTTTGTCTTTGAAAGGTCATAAGCTAGTCAGCTTTACTGGTATCAACTAAAAATGTGGTACACATACCTATACATCGAACAAGTTTGGATCATACATATTCAGTTTTTGAAACATCTGAAAACTTCTGAAAATACTTTTTCGCGGCCGAGTGGGGGGGTTGAACACCCGCCTGTAACTCAGCTCTCCATGTTACCTCTTATGACCAAAAAACAAAAGAGATTGTTCGAACCGTTATAATCAAAATAGTTTTCGAACTATTTCAGACTTTTTTCGCTCATCGTCTAAACTCAGGTCCACCAAAGGCATCGAAGGTCAATTTTCAAGTTTTAGTACATCGCTCCAGAAACCCCAAACAATCTCGGAAACTATGCTTATCTAGAGAGAAACGTTCAGAAAGATTACGTCTAGCCAATGAATTTGCAATCGCCCATATGTTTCCTCAAAAATTGACCACTCAGGTCAATAGTTTAGGCCTCTAGGAAGGTTGATTACAGGTAGAAAAACTGATTTTGCAAAAGACATATTCTTGCAAAGTAGAGCTTTCGTTGGACTGTACCACAAAATAATCGCCAATACTGGTTTACGCCATCGTTTTTGCCCTCGTCAAGGCGCTTTGATTTAATTCCCATGTATCAGTATTGATAGGACTAAATGTTAGGTCAACTTTAAAAATGACCTCAGGTGCAAGAGTCCATTTAGTGGTGACCCAAGTAAAGTTGTATGTATGACTATCTAGTAGATGTGGTCTTGACGGGGACATAGACATACTGGGTGTAAGTTGCAGTTTCTCTATTCCTATTGATCGGCCCAGAGTTATTGACAAGAGAATCGTGTTGTGGACCTTCGGATGGACCTCAGGATGACCCCGTAATGTTCCCTGAGCAAACCTGCAACTTGGATCATACATAATACTTATATTGATTACCATCCATCCAGAAGGAAATAGACTGATATCGTCCGACAAAGAAAGCATTTGATTTATTTCTTAGTCTCCATTGAGCTTATGAATCGGGAGATCGCAAAAATTGCCCGGAGCCCCGACTAAGGTCACGATACAAAAAATTCCGGAGATAAAGCATTTTGTAGATATTAAATGACTTAATGTAATCCCTAAAGAAGTTTGAATATCGATCCCCTTAGAAACTTGTAGTCATGGCAGCGACCGGCCAGAACGTTTCTTGGTAGGGAGGAGGTCACTTGAACCTGACCCTGGTACCTAGGACCTGACCTGTCACGGAACCTTGAATTTTCGCAAAATGTCCGAAAAGAATCAGTGAAGTAGGTTATGCCAAATTTGGCGGCGCTACGCGCCGCTGTTTTTTTCCGTTATCTTGAAAAAAACTTAGGGTTTGGGGTTCAAACACCCCCCCCCCCAGTGGGGGCGCGGGTGTAATAAGCCGAATCTATTGGCGCGTATCATGTCAATTTCAAATAAAGCAAGTAGTGAAACGCAGTGGTGTCGATGGTTGTTCAAATTGACGATTTGGGGGGGGGGCAAACAGGGGCCGGAGCACAAGTGGCATATACATCAGTCACTAATGGCTTCAGCTTAGAAAAAGGAAAATATATAACGACTGGAGAGAGATAGCGTATTGTACTTAATATTTAAATAAAGATATTGAAGTAATAAGTTGTAAAGGTAGCCTTGCTTTTCGATAAACTCCCTCTTGAATGTAAGAATAAACATTCACATGAGTTTTGGCCTTCTGTAAGGAGGATCCTAAAATCAAGCTTTGGCCGCAGGCCTCCAACCGACCAAGGAGGTGGAACCGGCTCGTGCCACTGGAGCCGTGGCGCCTTCCCTCCGGTATGGGCGCAAGCTAAATACACATGAGGCTTTGAAATGTAGGCTGTGCGCATCGGCATTAGGGAGACGCGAAAGCCCGATCATTTTCCAAATGATGCAGGGCTGTATACACCACAATAGACTTAAAATGAAATACAAGTTGAAATAGAAAGGTATAAAACTCAGCACTTAAGAAAATTAATTAAACTTTTTTTTTTTTTTTGTGGGGGGGGGGGGTTATATTAAAACAGGACTAAAAAAAGCCTCACTCAGATTAGGGTACCCAGTTAACTTTGAGATCGTGCGTTACGCCCCTGGTCACGGCGCCACTGCTGACCCCTCACGTGGATAAAAAATGCAAGTAACATAATGTATTGCATGGGGCTATCAGAATGGCGCCAAAACCGCTTGTCAATCGGATCCGGGATTCAAAAGATATAAGCTTCTGACCAGCGTCGCGGTCTGACCGGGCCGGGTCGGCCGCTTATATGTGATAAAAATCCGGTGTTCAATGAGGACTCGCTGCGCGCTTTGTGTTTGCTCGTAATAACAATATAGCTAATATTATTACTATCAATATTATCATACCATTATTACCGAGCGGGCGCGAAGCGTCCGTGAGGTTCATCGTCAACTTATTAGACAAATTGACATTTGACTCGGCCGGCCCGACACCGCCTTCCGGAAGCTAATAACTTTGCAACCACTGCCTTGATTGAGATCGGATTTCCACCATTGGATAGCTGGGGTATTTCACGTCAAATCGACATTTTTTATTCTTCAAAGAACAAGGTCAAGGTAAGGTCACTAGAGGTCACTATTCATAAGATATCTACGAATGTCATGCAACACATGTATTTATGGATCATTTTGCGCGTATAATGCAATAGTGATACTCCATTTACCACCCGACTTCATGTACCTATGCATGAAGTTATTGTCAAGCTAAGGTCAAAGTAAGGTCATAAAATGTCAAAATGTGAAATTGATAAATATATTTAAGAAAGCGTGTTGCAGGAACTATTTTGTCAGAAAAATATAGTGAGATAATTTATTTGTCTAAATCTCGTAAAAAAACAATGTCAAAATATGACTTAAATTGAGATACCGTCCGACTTAACCCTAATCCCTGCGGGGCCAGGGGCAGAACCTTCTGCCCGGAGTTTTCGCCCGCTGCTTCTGAACCGTTGCGTCTATCGTCTTGAAACTTTCGGACTTTTCCTAAATATGAATGACGCGTGTTCTGTCAAAATTTTGAAGAAAAAAATAGCCTAGCAGACTCCAGAGGCTGCTCCAGGGTCATGTTTTCGGGAGATCGTCGCGAATGCGGTTGTGCGGCGCCTACTTCCTTCGTAGTTTGCGATGAAATACAAGCGTCAGAAACTAAGTCACTGCTTTATACATCATACATAATTGGATTACACATATTTTGGGACAGAGGCGCACTCAGGTACATAAAATGGGAGGCGATATTCTCCGTCAATTTAGGCCCAACTTCAAATAAGCAAGATGATAAAAGGCGTTCCGCATATGGTGCCCCCCACGTTTTTTACCGGAATCCGCCTATGCACAATTTGTTAGATTTAACAAATTACAGCAACAAATCCCACATGTGACGTTCCCACGTGCCAAACACTCAGGAAAAGCACATATTTTTTTATCCAGAAATCCCCCATTTTTATTCCTGAGTAGTGAGTACGCATACTATTTTTAATTTTTGTACTTGTTCCTTTCACACATTGAAGACCATGACATTGAAGCTCAAAAACTTTTTTTTTGCATAAAAATCGGTCGAATCACATGGCCACAACGACCTTTCAAAAAACACTCAAAATTTTCGTATTTTTTGCCCCCTGTCCTCCCATTTCTTAACAAAAAGGCAATTTCGGGACCCAAAAAGAAAGAATTTACAAATCGAATGGTGTTTGTCCCATCAAAATCGGCCGAGCGGTTCTCGAGATCTCTGGGGAGGCAGAATCTGCCCCCCTCCCACGCACGTTAACGTAATTCTGACCGCCCGCAGGGAATAGGGTTAAGATACCATCAGTCAGTCAAAAATGATATTTTGCAATTTTGTATGGTTATTTATCTCATGTTGTTTCTGTACATATATTCCATTTTGCAGGGGTGTCGTCACGAAATTTTGAGTGGTGGGCGACCCATGGCCAATAAGTTCATATTTTCCAGTCAATCTGTCGCTGGCGAGCTCTATTGGCGGCTAGACGCCAAACTATCATATGTAAGGTGAAACAGTTTTCATCGTGTTCATCTACATCTACAACTCTTTATGGAAATCGATTTTCATGGAAATCTTAGAAAACGCCAAATGCCGAATCATTCGCTGGCGAACTCTATTTAGGTCTAGAAGCCAAACTGTAATATGTAGGATGCAACGGATTTAAAACTCTATTTGGACACTGATTTTCATTAAAATCGAAGGGCCCGCCAAATCTCGAATCTGTCTCTGGCGAACTCTATTGACGTATAGACGCCAAACTATCGTATGTAAAGTGAAACGGATTTCACTATGTTAATCTGCGCCTGAAACACTATCTGTAAACCGATTTTCATGGAAATATAAGAGATCTGCGAAATCTTGAATCTATCACTGGCGACTTATTGTTGAGTTTAAGTGCCCCAGTGTGTGGTGTGTGGGGGGGAGTGGGGGGGGGGGGTTGCAGGCGAAAAATTATCAAGATGAAGGGGTGGACAGATTTCAACCTGTTTGAAAATCGCCTGAACTCTATCTGGATACCGGTTTTCATGGAAATCTAAGGGAACCGCCAAACCCGGAATGTGTCGCTGACGAACTCTATTGGTGTCTGGACGCCAAACTATTATATGTAGGGTTAATCCTCGCCCGGGTGTGTCCGGGTAGTGTTTCGATTCGAAAACGAGCGTGTTGCTTGTGACGAGAGGAAGCCATTGCCTTGATTGATTTTAAGGTCCTGGGTCAATAGGTGACCTTTGAATCTGATGTCATGTAAATGACCCAAATGACCCAAATGTAAATGTGTGAAAATTGAATACTGATATACTTGAAATGGTGAAATAACATCTTAAGTAACCTCGGTGAATGCATACAAATTTGAAAATCAACGTAACCCAAAAAGAACCTTAATCTACAAAAATTCAAAAAGGTCATGGTAGGTCATCTGAGGTCAGTGACCTCGGTTGACCTGTTGAAAGTGATTGACTCAGTTGAACAATATTTTAGGCCTAATATAATTATGTAAAATGGATCCCAGATTTGAAATCAGCGTCACAAACTGTCAAACAAATGGCTAGAAGCAAAAAAATAATAATCTGAGGTCGTTGGAAGACGGTGACCTCAGTTGACCTCAGACAAGGTTAGTCGAGGTCACGATCTCAACGGAAGCCACATCTGTCACCTGTTAACACCTTTGCATATGCTCCTGAACAACAAACACTCGGAAATTGCACATGTAACAAACAAGGATCGATGCTACGAGACATCAGTCGCGCCTGTCATGACCTTGAGAAACAGGTCATAGGTCACGGGTCATGAAATTTGGAAGTTCGAAATTGTCAAAGTATGTGTCAAATTGTTCAAAAGTAAGGTAATCAAAGTTTCATCGCGTTCAGTTGATAGCTACGTGAGTTATTTCGATAAAAAAGAGGGTGATATCTGCACCCCTTCTACCCGGGCGAGGGTTAAACAGATTTCACCATGTTGATCTACGTGCTCTGTTCTTTATGTCTGTAGAGATGTAGATGGTTGTAAGGGGTCCGCGAATTTGTCGCTAAATGTTGCTAACACACGATTCCAAATGCTTCCAAGTAAAAACAAAAGAAAGTCGGCAGAATAAAAGACACACCTAGAATATGACAATCTTAGATATTTCTGTTCGTGCTCTACAAAGCTAAATCACAGAGGTATCAAATTTATGTCGTTCCCCAAAAAAAAATATGCCCGCATACGTTTTGGCGATACAAGAAATATTTTGCAATCATGTAGATTCCTTTAAATACTACCTTAAGATTTGGATCAAGGTTCTTAGCGGGGCCGGCACCACATTTTCGCACCACCGCACAAGTGGGGCCTTTTTCCCGATTAGCCGAATTAATTAATGACGGCCAAGCTGTCATCCGCAGTAATACCAGCTGCGGCACTGAAGAGGAATCAATTGCGCATGTTTTGAAAGCAAAAAAAAAATAGAAAAAATAGAGGGGTTCGAAAATGGGGCACCGCCACTTCTGAGCCGATTTTTTCCAAATTTTGCCAAAACACGCACAATTTAGTTTAAGGATAAATCACAAAATTTCAAGACGCTAGGCCCAACGGCTTAGAAGCAGCAAGCGACAAACCAACTGCACTGCACCGCAGGGAATAGGCTTAACCTTGCTTGTATTGACCTCACATAACCTCATCACCAAATTGCTGTAGCAGTCAAAGGGGCGAGTGGGGGCGCAGTTTCTGGGTCGGAACAGCATCAGAACATTCTGGCGACTACGCTGGCATGTGTCTCGAAGCGTCATCCGCCGTCAAACTTTATATAAAGTTACATTTACATATTACATGTTATTTACATGCGCTTCCGTCATCAAACATCAGGTTCGATCGCACTTTACATATGCTTACCAAGGTTAACAGAGTAAACCAATACCAGATTGGAAAACAAAATCAGATATTTTTGGTTCCGGGCACTGCAGTTTGAAAGGAAAATCTCAACCTTCACATTTGTCATTTCGGCAGGCTACGGGGCGAAAGGCCCCACTGTGCACCGGTCGGCCGGGCCCCTGCTACCCCCCCGGTGGCGACGCCCCTGCCATTTTTGTATATCTTTAAACGTTTTGATTTTGTGGTCATTTTCCCAAAATATTTTATTTTTATTTTGGGGGTCAAAAGCAACAACTTTGAAAAATTCGAGACTGCTATGTTGTAGCCCTTGTCATTTTCTATCTTAAGAAGTTTTTAATTGCATTTCGCTTAAAATATGGTCTTTGTACGGTCTGTTGACCCTATTCCCTGCGGGGGCAGATTCTGCCCCTCCCGGTAGTTTTTCGCCCGCCGCTTCTGAATCATTACGTCTATCGTCTTGAAACTTTCGGACTTTTCCTAAATATGAATGACGCGTGTTCTGTGAAAATTTTGAAAAA
>VOPJ01013743.1:0-13589 GCA_014673585.1 Semibalanus balanoides
GCCTCTTATCATCTTACTAATTTGAAGTTTGGCCTTATTTGACGGAGGATATCGCCTCCCATTTTATGTACCTGCGTGCGTCTCTGCCCCAAAATATTATAATCCCAAGTAAGCACGACGTATATAGCAGTTGCATAGCTTCTGAAGCCTTTATTCCACCGTAAACTACGAAGGAAGTATGCGCCGCACAACCGCATTTAAAATGACCTCTCCAAAACATGAGGCTGGAGCCGCTTCTGCCGGACCGATTTTTTCCAATATTTTGACACAACACGCGTCATTCAATTTTAGGAAAATTCAAAAAGTTTCAAAACGGTAGGCAAAACGGTTTAGAAGTGGCAGGCGAAAAACTACCAGAAAGATAGAATCTGCCCCCCGTAGGGAATAGGGTTAAAGTCCGCGTCGCATCGCGCACCACGACATGTTGTGCACAATAGTCAAAGTCGCGGCATTTCTGACCATACTCAGCTTCCATATGCCATAAACATTTACGTTTACCTCACATTTTACTTTATTACTCTCCTTTTGCCGTCGAAAGTATGTGGAAAGTATGTGCTACTAATACAGAGAAGAGGGATCGTGTAAAAAGTTGGGGGGGGGGGGGGGCGTCGCCCCCAAGCTTCAAAGTTGAGGGGGCGGAGTTGCCCCTCGCCCCCCCCCCGGTTCCCACGTCCCTGCCCCTGCGAGTTGGTATGAGATAAACGTTATTACTTAAATTTGTATATGTTACGGAATATTGTTTTTTCCGAAATATTATTTTTTAAATACAAAAAATTAAGTCTTCCGATCTTTTTAATCAGTGATTTTTTTTTGTCTTCCAAAAGTGCTTTTTAAACCCGAATACCAAAACAAGGTGACCGGTCCAGATCCCGGAAAAATGGGGGGGGGAAAGTGTTGGATTTCTGGCCGTTTTCTGGTCCGGTGTTTGCTTTTCTTCAGCAAGTGATTACTCCCGTTTCGGCCAGCCTTTCGGGTTCAGCGAACGTGCCGAAGTAAACATAGTTGGATGCAAACTTTTTTTCCAAATTGAGTTATATTCTGAACCCCGAATAGTAATGATTCTTGCTACAGAATAAGAAGTGTTAAGGTACTAAATTAGCGGTGCGACTACTACTATTCACTTGGAATTATGTATAATATGTTCATGAATCAGGTATACTTTCTAGGTCCAGATATAAGCTCAGTTGTTCACAAAGTTTGGCGCCTCCACGGGGGAATGGCGGCCCCAGCATGAACCGGGGATTAGCTTGACCCGAAGGGCTGAGGCACAAACGGGAGTAACTCATTGAAGAGAGCAAAGTCCCGGACCAGAAAGCGGCCAGAAGTCCAACGCTGGGGAGGTACCTTTTTGCTACAAAAAGATGCCCCCTCCCAACGGAGTCTGGAATCTGGATCCGCCAGCAAGGCTAACCCGCCGAACGGCTGTGCGAAAACGGCAGCCTACCTTGCAGGCACGTCGCTGCAGCGTATAGGGAGGTAGCGAATATAAATACAAACTTTGCAAGGGCGGATCCAATATTTTTTAGAAGGGGGCTGCAGGCCAATTTAGGGACGCCTTTCAACAATCTAGGGGCGCTAAAGATACGATAGGGGCCCAAAAAGGCCTGAGGTGCGCCCTGTAGTCAGAATAGGGACGCTGAGTGCGCAGGGGCTGTCCATCGCTGGGCGCCCGGCGGTGTGGCGCCCTTCTGGAGTTACGTTCTGGCGGGAGGGCCATGACTCCTGCGGCTGTTACGTTCATCACTTAGGAATGTCAAACACTCCGGTGGAGGCTCCAACAGTCGTACGACGTCGCAGACTCTATATTACAGTCAGGCACCAACAGCAGCAACACAGAACAGGCACTGATCAGCGCCCTCGCCCCAGCTCCGCTCGGCCCCGTCTTCCGCACCCCGCCCGGCCGGCCGCGCCCGACCCCTGTCCGCCCACCGCCGGTCACGCGCACGGGCGAACCCAGGCGTCCCAGCGGCCGGTCGCCCATCAGAGGCGCACTCAGGCACTCACTAAGGGTAGGCGCCCCAACAACTCTTCCCCCTTTACAGGTCGACGGCTCGTGGGTACAGCCATTCACTGGCGCTGTCAGCAGCCTCCAACAGGGGCGCCAGCAAACCGCCAGCGCCGCCCGTGGTGACAGACATGGCCTCCTTCTCTACCAAAGGTACCCGCCAACCACCGCCGCCGTCAGCAGCCTCCAACAGGGCGCGCAGCAAACCGCCAGCAGGCGCCCGTGGCGGCCGCCATGATCGACCTCTCCACATCACTAATCGGATTCCTCCGACTCCTGTTTCCAGCACAACCTCGTCGTCCTTAATGTGTTGCTCGGTGATTCCAGCCTAAGGGTGGGTCCGATCCTTTCCAGAAGTCGCTCAAGATCTGGTGGAGGACTCGCCGCGCACGTCCTCCCAGCAGGCCTCGTCCATGGTTGGAATCACACTTAAAACAACGTTAAGCATATCTACAATGTACACACAGCCACAGAACAAGAGCAACGGCCGTAATGTATCCCAGATGCTCAAGTCTGGGAGCCCCTTGAATAGATACGAGGTCGGGATTACAACGACCGGACCGGTGTAATGGTATGTGTGGCGACAGGAATCGGGGACTCGTCTGTTGTTGGCTCTGGCCAGGTCATGATTTTCTCGACGTTGCGAGGGTCTGGTCGGACGCCCTTAGCTGACACCTGATGGCCCAGGAAAGTCAACTCCCGTTTGTCAAGACTGGCACTTCTGGGTTTGAGCGTTCAGGTTCCTCTGCGGATCTCTCGCTCGAACACTCCTGAGTGTGGTCAGGCTCTCTTCAATCCTAATTGAACAGGATTATGTCCCAAGTATATCTAGGCAGTTCCTTGCATCTAGCCCCGCGAGGAACGAGCTCATGAGGCGCTGAAATGTCCCCTCGATTCTCAGACCATTGCCATAACTGAACTGGTGAAGACCCCTTCATGGTCGAAACAGCCGTCTTCTCTCGATCCTCTGGGGCTATTCCCACTGCCAGTGACCCCGGAAGCCATAATCAGACGTGGTCGTACACCTCGCGCCGGCCATGAGTCGAGAGCATGCGTCGACGCGGGTAGGCGGATGAGCCAGGCCTTTGTTACGCTTGAACGGCCCTCGATCTTAGCGCAAAAGCGAAAAGGTGCCGTTCTTTCTTAGGGCGAAGTACCACTGTGTGAACACCAGGGGCTGTGCTAGGTCTCGCCTGATCCGTCCTGGACTCTGTTCTTCTGGCGTTCACGTTGGTCTCTCAGCGAACTGGCAATCCGGCGTGCTCCTTGTTTGACAGGAGTGGCGCCGCAGTAATCGCTCTGGTTGCTCCGCCAACTGCGTCTTCCAATATCGCAGATCCTTGGCTGAAGATGTCGGCAATATTTTCGATTAGTCCCTGAGCTTCACCTTCCACTCGCTTGGTAAGTCAGAGTATTGCATCGATAGCCTGCCGGCGTACCAATGGGAACAGGATGCCAGTGCCAACCTTGTCTCTGGGTTCGTCACCACGTTCGCTAACACAGTCGTCTCCTTCCATAAGTCGTTACAGATCGATCTTCTCCACTCCAACGTGTGAAAAGTACCAATATCAGTATTACTGAGGATACGAGCCTCGTCTGTCCACATTAGTAAGTTTGACGGGAACAGCCCGTCCGCAAATCGATAACAAATTCTCTGGGAATCAGCAAGTTCCTCCGCTGGCGGTTGCTCGGTTCGATGAACTTCGATCGGTGCTTTCATGGCTCCGGCCACGCTCCATCCACCGCACAGACGGCGCGAACAATAAATATGACCGCGGAGGGAGTAAACACTGTGTCCGTAGAATGACCCTGGCCGAGCTTGGGCGTGACTCACTGAGTGGGCAGAGGAATGATCATTTCCTCCACCCGTAGGACGCCCTCACGGTCATCTATGATGGTGCCGTAACGACAGCAGAAATCCCGACCGAGTACTATATCGTAAACGAGTCCGCCAACGACGGCCATATGAGAGCAGACAACGGCCGTCCTGCATCTCACGTACCTCTTGAGTATGGTCCGGAAATGCCGGAGATGGCTCGCCCGCCTGCCCATGCGATTGTGAAGGTGCTACGAGTTTGGCAGCCGAGTTCCTGTTGCACGTTGTGGGAGTGCAGAGCCCGTCACGCATATGGTGAAGTCGGCCACCAAGAGTCCACCAGGGCACATCGCCTGTCCCACCAAAAACCTCCACTGCTGAATCGCCGTCATTTCGGCGACTCTGATGCGCTCCGGGTCGGTGCCTGTCCCTCGGAACCGACCGCGTTCAGTTTCCCGACTGCTCCTGATGCTGATGGGCGACGGCTGCACCATGAGCGACTGCCGAGCTTGATGGTACCCGAGTCACTCGCTGAACCTGTCGGCTCAATCGCCAACCAGTGTCAAGCCTGCCACTCCCAGACAGAAATGGACGCGGTTGAAGCCGTTTGAAGCGTTTCAGTACGTCGGGGAATTCACGTTTCATATGACCTTCCTCCCCGCAACCATAACAGCGCACCAGTCTACGACTTCCTGGCCGGTCCGCGTCACTGCCTTCCCCCATTGGCCTGCTGTTCGAAGCCTGCCCGTGGCTTCCTTCCGCCCCCTGGGGTTTGTCATTGTTCCGACCAGATGGCGGAATGACAGCTGAGTGGCGTTCGGACCGTAAAGCGCTGTGATGCGATGACACCTTCTGATGAGCAATGGCGTCCTGAGCGCTGCTCCAATCCTTGACGCGTTCATTGATACTCATCCTCGTGTGGTGCTCGGTGTTCCGAACGCACAGGGCGTCACAGGAGGAAATTCGCATGGCCTGATTGTTTCTACGGGAATATCGACTGTCGGTGAAGGGACGGGGCTAGTTTTTTTCACGGCTCCTGAAGCGTTTTCTGGATCCTTACTAGAGTTTACCCTTGCAGTCACTCGTCGCGAAGCCCACAGAGAAAACGGACATGTAGGTTTTATACTCGGACCTGTCTTATCCGCCTCGAGGTGCCGATAGCGAACTGAAGCTGTCGGATCTGGTCGGCGAAATCGTCAACAGCTTCAACCGGGCTCCCTGAGCTGCATGTGCAAGCTCAGCCTGGGAATGCAGCTTGTTGAATATCGATGCGAAACGAGCAGCTAAAGCCTTCCTTCACCTCCTCATAACTGAGTCTTTGTCTTAAGCCGGTAGCGTTTACGGAAATATCGTCAGAGCTTTGGCTCCAACAAGGCCCAGAGGCATGTAGCCGCTCGTCTTTGAGTGGAGATGCCTGGGCTCAGATCGAGTTACCCACATGTGTTGCCAGTCCTGATCGGGGTTCCGTGCGAATGGCCTGTAGTTTTGGCTAAGAATAAAGTTTGGGTCCAATTTTTACTCCGTGAAGGGGTTTATGTGCACGATAAGTGAATTCTACGCGAACACTGGTACGTGGTTAAATGTGCACAATTCACTCGTATATGTCCCAGTTTCTCATTATTATTTAATGATTGATATCGCGGCGAGTCCCGCCGAGGTCTGGTGGCAGCAGAAAGAGCGTGGCACCGCTCGCTGGATTAAGGAATGAGCAGGTGATAAACGCCTCACGTTGGAAAAGGTTATGAACAAGTTCACACTCTTCTAGGAATGGTAAAGGGCGCTTAGCCATCGCGCGATACCTTGTGCAGCTTACGTATGCCGTTAAGGTATTAACTTGCCTGCACCTTGGCAGACGAGATAAGAGAGGTTTGACTTACCGACGCGCCAGAATGTTAGTTCTATCCTCGTTCTCATCCGATCCTCCAACAGGCGAACGAACGTTGCAGACACTTGTATTGCAGTCAGGCATCAACAGCAGCACAAGACAGGCCACTTATCAGCGTCCTCACCCCCAGTCCGCTCGGAGCCCCGTTCTGCGCACCCGCCGACCCTGTTGTCCGCCCAACCGCCGGGTCACGGCACGGCGGACTCAGGCGTCCCAGCGGCCGGTCGCCCAACAGAGGCGCACTCAGGCACTCACTAAGGGTAGGCGCCCCAACACGGCCACCATCTGGATATGCCCCTGAAACTTCGGTACGGTGCCGTCTTATTTTCACAGACTAGTTTACAAGCATGCTGATCCTTGGCCAGAAACCAATCGTACCCCGGTCTTCTCAAACACAGCGGCGCAACTAGAGCGTCGTTTATTCCTGCACACGCGACGCCATGACTCAATCATCCGTGTGTAAGCGAGATAGACATACATATATACTTGGAATGCGGTACCAAAGGATAACTCGTCGATATCATCATCACAGCTGATACAAAACGTGCGGTTTGGGTGTTCAGGACTGCAGTCATCACCTGAGTCGTGCGCTCCCAGGCTTCCTTACCCTCTCTCACCTACCTCAATCAGCGCCATCTGCGCCACCAACCACTGCGGTGAGAGCTCCCAACCTTTCCATCCAGATACTCAGCCCAGAACGGTGGGAACTAGCTCAGGGCCGTGGGACCCAGCCCAGGGCAGTGGGACCCAGCTCAGGGCAGTGGGACCCAGCCCAGGGCAGTGGGACCCAGCTCAGGGCAGTGGAACCCAGCCCAGGGCAGTGGAACCCAGCCCAGGGCAGTGGGACCCAGCACAGGGCAGTGGGACCCAGCTCAGGGCAGTGGGACCCAGCTCAGGGCGGTGGGACCCAGCTCAGGGCAGTGGGACCCAGCTCAGGGCAGTGGGACCCAGCCCAGGGCAGTGGGTCCCAGCTCAGGGCGGTGGGACCCAGCCCAGGGCAGTGGGACCCAGCTCAGGGCAGTGGGACCCAGCCCAGGGCGGTGGTACACGGATTGGGGTGGCGATACCTGGCCTAGAACGATGTGACCTAGCCCAGGCAGTAGGACCCAGCCCAGGGCGGCTGGAACCCGGCTTAGGACGGTGGAACCCAGCTTCCGACATTGTCACCGACTCACCGACCCAGCCCAGAGCCGTGGGATCCAACCTCGCGCCGTGGGACCCTACCTGACCTCCAGCCACGGCGGCTCTCCGTCTAAGTCTAAGCCGGAGTGAAGAGGGCACAAACAGAAAGGCTTGTGCGCACATCCCGAGGTGGTACAGTGGTAAAAGAGAGGCCCTTACAGACAACCACCGCTCCGACTAGAAAATAGGTATGCGTCGGCAAGGTGCGAGATTCATGCACAGTATCCGAGACAAACATTACACCGACCGCAGTATCGGGAACGGGGCGCACCCAAGATAACTATCAACAGCATCTGCACGCCTCCTCAGAGGTGTTGACAGTTCGCCGACTGACAACATAGACCGTAAGTACGTGCGCGTCGCTCACCGGCTTTGCCAGCCAGCGCGGCGCAGACCAGAGGGCCCTAGACAAGATTCTCAGAGAGTTCTCCCCGGAAGAAAGAGGATACTAGACAATAGTGTCCGAGTCCCAGAGAGCGAAGAGGAGGGTCGAGTCGTGTTGAACTTCGTTTATCTACTGCATACCGAGTACAACACGCGTTGAGACTCCCATGATCTGAACCGACCTGAACGTCGACAGGGGGCGCAGATAAAACAGTGAGGCGAAGTATGAAACATGAGCGCGGCGGATGGAGAAAAAGATTCACAGCTTCCGACATTGTCACCTACTCGCCGACACGGCGTACAGAAGGCGGCCGGTCCGCCGGCTAGCGCGTTGCGGGCCTGCCGACTACCCACTCCCAGTCCTGCCCGCGCGCATAGCTCACTCCATCACTGCCCGCAGTGGGCGAATCACACGCACAACCCCTGGCCGCCCGCCGCGGCCACCACACCGGACAGCCTCAACATCGGACGCGACACAACCCCAGCCAGCGAGGCGCCTCGGAACAGATCACCTGCTGCAAAGTCAACTTAGACCTGACCGCTGTTGTTTGTGTGTGTGTGTGTGTGTGTGTGTGTGTGTGTGTGTGGTGTGTGTGTGTGTGTGTGTGTGTGGTGTGTGTGTGTGTGTTGTGTGTGTGTGTGTGAGGAGTGTGAGTGTGAGTGTGAGTGTGGAGTGTGAGTGTGAGTGTGAGTGTGTGTGTGTGTGTGTGTGTGTGTGTGTGTTTGTGTTTGTGTTTGTGTGTGTGTGTGTGCGCGCGTGCGTGTGCGTGAACAAGCGTGAAACTTTTTGGTAAAACACTGCAACTGAAATATCACGAAGCCACACGATCAGCGGCCAGCCCTGCGCCGCTGATTTGAAGAACGCGTCGGAGGAGGCTTATCCACCCACTGAGTGAGTGTGTGAGCCACCGCCATCAGCGCTTCTTGACGGCAAAACTTCGCTAGCGCCTGCCGACGTCAGCACACAACGAACCGCGCAGCATATAAACAAGGCAAAACGAGTGGGCGACGCGCGCTGAACGCTCCTGACCGACTGCCATGGCTGCCTGACACCTCCACCACCGTGCAGTGCGAGCCAGCAGCGACGGCAACGGGCCAGTCGAGCCAGCTCACCAGCTCTCTAGCTCACCAGTCAGCTTACTAGCCAGCTCACTAGCCAGCTCACCAGTCAGCTCACCAGTCAGCTTACTAGCCAGCTCACTAGCCAGCTCACAGTAAGCTTACTAGTCAGCTCTACTAAGCCAGCTCCCTGCCAGCTCACCAGTCACTTACTAGCCAGCTCCCTAGCCAGCTCACTAGCCAGCTCACCAGCCAGCTTACTAGCCAGCTCACCAGCCAGCTCACTAGCCAGCTCACCAGCCAGCTCACGCAGTCGCTCACTAGCCAGCCTCACCAGTCAGCTTCACAGTCAGCTTACTAGCCAGCTACTAGCCAGCTACGCAGTCCAAGCTTACTAAGCCAGCTCACTAGCCAGCTCACTAGCAGCTTCACTAGCCAGCTCCCAGTCAGCTACTAGCCGCTCACAGCCAGCTCACCAGCCAGCTCACTAGCGCTCACCTAGCCAGCTCACTAGCCAGCTACAGCCAGCTCACCAGTCAGCTCACTTACCAGCTCCTAGCCAGCTCCCAGCCAGCTCACTAGCCAGCTCCTAGCCAGCTGACCAGCCAGCTCACTAGCCAGCTCACCAGCCAGCTCACAGTCAGCTCACTAGCCAGCCAGCTAGCCAGCTCACCAGCAGCTCACTAGCCAGCTCACAGCCGCTCACCAGTCAAGTCTCACTAGCCAGCTCACCATAGCTCACTAGCCACCTCACTAGCCAGCTCATCCAGTCCAGCTCACTAGCCAGCTCACTAGCCACCACCAGTCGCTTACTAGCCAGCTCCTAGCCAGCTCACTACCGCTCACTATGCCCAGCTCACCAGCCAGCTCAATAGCCAGCTCAACTTACGCTTCACTAGCCACTCACCAGTCAGCTCACCATCAGCTCTCGCCAGCTCACAGCCTGCTCACCAGTGAAGCTTACTAGCCAGCTCACCTAGCAGCTCACTAGCCAGCTCACTAGCCAGCTCACTAGCCAGCTCAGTAGCCAGCTCACCAGTCAGTCACCAGTCAGCCTCCAGTCCCAGCTTACTAGCCAGCTCACTAGCCCAGCTCACCAGCCACCACTAGCCAGCTCACTAGCCCAGCTCACTAGCCAAGCCTCAACTACCAGCTTCACCATCAGCGTTACTAGCCAGCCCTCTAGCCAGCCACCAGCCAGCTCACCAGTCAGCTCACCAAGCCAGCTCACTAAGCCAGCTCACTAGCCAGCTCAACTAGCCAGCTCACTAGCCAGCTCACCAGCCAGCTTTCACAGTCGCTTACAGCCAGCTTCACTAGCAGTCAACCCAGTCCAGCTTACTAGCCAGCTCAAACTAGCCAGCTCACTAGCCAGCTCACTAGCAGGCTCACTATCAACTTCACCAGTCAGCTCACTAGGCAGCTCACTAGCAGCTCACTAGCCAAGCTCACCAGCCAGCTCACCAGTCAGCTACTAGCCAGCTCACTAGCCACTCACCAGTCCAGCTTTACTAGCCAGTCACTAGCCAGCCTCACAGTCAGCTTACTAGCCAGCTTACTAAGCCACTCACAGCCAGCTCACTAGCCAGCTTACTAGCCAGTCCTAGCAGCTCACTAGCGCAGCTCACTAGCCCAGCTACTAGTCAGCTCACCAGCGCTCACTAGCCCAGCTCACAGTCAGTCACCATCAGCTCACTAGCCAGCTTCACTACGCCAGCTCACTAGCCAGCTCACTAGCCAGCCACAGCCAGCTCACCAGCCAGCTCACTAGCCAGCTCAACTAGCCAGCTCAAAGTCAGTGCTTACTAGCCAGCTCACCAGTCAGCTCACCAGTCAGCTTACTAGCCAGCTCACTAGCCAGCTCACCAGTCAGCTTACTAGTCAGCTCACCAGTCAGCTTACTAGCCAGCTCACTAGCCAGCTCACCAGTAAGCTTACTAGTCAGCTTACTAGCCAGCTCACTAGCCAGCTCACCAGTCAGCTTACTAGCCAGCTCACTAGCCAGCCCGCTCACCAGTCGCTCACTACAGCTCACTAGCCAGTTTCACCAGCCAGCTCACCAGCCAGCTCACCAGTCAGGCTAACTAAAGCCTAGCTCACCAGCCAGCCTCATCTAGCCAGCTCACTAGCCAGCTCACTACCAGCTCACCAGTCAGCTACTAGCCAGCTCACTACCAGCTCAACTAGCCAGCTCACTAGCCAGCTCACCAGCCACTCACTAGCCGCTCACTAGCCACTCACTACAGCTCACTAGCCAGCTCCCAGTCAGCTTACTACCAGCTCACTAGCCGCTCACTAGCCAGCTCACTAGCCCAGCTTTCACCACCAGCTCACTAGCTCAGCTCACTAGCCAGCTCAAACTAGCCAGCTCACTAGCCATCAGTCACTAGCCAGCTCACTAGCCAGCTCACTACCAGCTCACTAGCCAGCTCACTATCAAGCCTCACAGTCAAGCTCACTAGCCAGCTCACTAGCCAGCTCACTAGCCAGCTCACTAGCCAGCTCACTAGCCAGCTCACTAGCCAGCTGACCAGCCAGCTGGTCAGCCGTCGCCGCTGTCGGAGCGGTAGAAGGGGTCGAGCGCGGCGGCCGGTCGGATGCGGGTGCGCGCCGCCCCGGGGCCGCTGCGTAGCCGCCAGGGGTTGTAGTCGTGTCCTCAGGTAGGCTGCGAGTCGATGGACTGCGAGTTGGTGAGCAGGCGGTAGCAGGGCCGGCAGGCGGGCGCCGGGGAGCCGTGCAGGTGACCGGGCAGTCGGAGACACCGGTCCAGGCACCGCTGGCAGAAGATCTCGCCACACCGCCAGCAGTGGAACTGTAGGCAACACACACACACACACACACACACACACACACACCACACCACCACACGCACCACCCACAACACAACACACACCACACACCAACACACAAACACAACACCACACCCACACACAACACACACACAACACAGCACACACACACACAACACACACCACACACACACACACACACACACACACACACAACACACACAACACACAACACACACCACACACACACACACAACCACACACACACACACACACACAACACACACACACACACACCACACACACACACACACACACACACACACACACACACACACACACACACACACAACACACAACACACACAACACACACACACAAACACACACACACACACACCACACACACACACACACACACACACACACACACACACAACACACAGCACACACCACACACACACACACACACACACACACACACACACACCACACACACACACACACACACACACACAACACACACCACACACAACGACACACACACACACAACCACAACACACAACACACACACACACACACACACACACACACAAAAAAAAAAACGGTCACGCAAAGAGGGGGGTAAAGCAGGGGAATATCTTACAATTATGTTCAAGATATTCAACTTGACACAACCATTGCTGATCCATTAGGGTTACATAATATTTGATTACTAGGTATAACAGGGTCCTAGGATTGCTTGCAGCCAGGGTGCAGAGTGGAAAATTCAGCGCAAAAGGACCATATGATGTGATCGTCCTTTTAAAAACTCACATCAGAATCAGCTGTTACAATGTAAAACACCACACGGGGCCGATAAATTATTTATTTAGGACCGAGGTCCTAGACATTATATCGGCCTAAGTATGGTATCTAGTTTATCATATGTCTACCTCCATTTTGAAAACTGCGTAAAAAAATAGATTGGTAAAATGTAAATGCCTGGCGGGTCGAAAGCTTTGATCAATTGACTTAGCATTTATTTTCTGAGAGCTGAAAACCTTTTCCTACATGCCGGGGTATGCTTTAAGTATAGCACGATCCGGGCAGGAAAATGTCGGCCGAAATTGTTCGACGCGAATTCCATGTTTTTGATAGGCCGGGCAAGAAACAAGTTTCTTGACCGGCTTTCCTGCCCCAGCTTCAAACTTATAAGTTGCTCCTACTTATTTACTAATAATGAATAGGCCTCGTGCTAATACTTAAGCTATCTCCGGCATGTAAAAAATTTACTGACTAGCCTGAAGAAATTAATCTGGAAACATCAGTTTGCAAAAAATCTAGCTCGGTCCCTCGTGCTTCGCACTCGGACCCGCATTTTGCCAAAACCTCGTTTCCAGATAATTTCGTCGGCCCGGTCAGTAATATATATTACCACATGCTCGCGCTAATGCTAAAAACATACTGAGACATATGATAAATGGCAATACTTTCCTAACCTGTGTTTTTGTTATCTACAGGTAAATATATTTAGCATCATCAATATCAGTGTCAGGGTTATACTTATCCAATACATCTTGATTTAGGGAGTGGGAAATTCACAGTGAGACTGGGGACAAAGAGTGGAAATATATTACGCATAAGGTGTCGTTTTCGTCCCAAATTTTACAATCCTATGACACCAGCTGAGGTAAACCCAAATTTGTTTGCACCAGTTCGTGATGTCTGCGTACGTCTATTGATGTCTGAATGTAGACTGTCTTTCGTTATTGGCGATGTCTATTCTACGAGCCAGACAAGCAGCTGTGAGCTGTGCCACATCGCCGGCCCACCTTTTTGCTGAAGTGATCAAAGGCGGTGGTGCAGCTGCACTCGCGTACACCCCTCGGCGACGCCCAGTCCAGGGCGACCGAGTCGACCTCATTGTTCAGCTGGTCGGCTGTCAGAGGCGGCAGCTGCAGGTTCGCGTTCAGCTGACGCACAGACGTACACAGGTTACACGTGTGACACAAACGAGTCAACCGGTACACACAGCATCTGTGTACACACGCAGACGCAGACGCAGACGCACACACGCACACGCACACGCACACGCACACACACACACACCGGCCATACACGGGTCAACGTCAACACAGGGCCCATACAGGGGTCGGTATTACAAAACGGTCAAGGACGACACGAGCCAGTTACACAGACAGACGGGACAGACGGGACAGACAGGACTAGTAATGTCATTTCCAAAAAAAAAATCCTGACCAATACCAATCCCATACCGAACAGAAGGCATTTTCGTTGACCAATTATTGACCGATTTTGGTTGAAGCAAAAAATGCCCAAAATCTGACCGATTTTGACATCAGTGGTGGTGGTGTATGTAATTTGTATGTTGTATAATGCATACAATACATATTTTAAGGACCTCGCTTACTCTTGTGAGCAATATCTTGAATCTTGATGTAATACTGATGTGTTCTATTAAGTATG
>VOPJ01013744.1:0-22867 GCA_014673585.1 Semibalanus balanoides
GGGTTAGTTACACTTACACTCACACAACTCACTCATACGCACAGATGCTCATACTAACACACACCTTTTCATTCTAAATCATACTAACTCAGACTGACACAAAAATCAAATATACGCACTCATACTGACACATTTTAATATGATAATATACTCATTACTCACATTTTCTAACCATACACAATACCTCACACCACAATTACTCACAGGTGGGCACAACAATTACTGCACAGAGTCAAAACAGCTACTACTCTCGATCACACAATTTGTAACAAATCACAATTCAATTATACAATGCAATGAGTACTCTAATTTCAAATGAAAGCGAGATTGTTTTAAGGATTTAAAAGGGATTAAATGGTATTGGATTGGCTCACTGTTGGCTTGACTCGTAGAGCAAGATTGAGAAGCTCTGAAGATGAGAGGAAGACGATTTTCCGAAGACGATGAGACGAAGAATTGAAGAATTGAAGACCCGACGAAATCCGGGTCACGGCACCATTTAATATGTAATGAAGTTGTGTTCGTTTCGATCAATTCGGTCTTTCGGTCTCAGTCCAGTTCCAGTTCCCAGTTAGAGTTTTTCGTTTCCTTGCATACTATATTGCCATTCAGTTACTCTTCACTCTCTCTGCTGTCACACCACACTCTCTCTCTCTCAGAGTTACACCACTCTCTCCATAGAGCCACACACTCGCACACGGCCGGCTGAGTTACATGATCGCTCCCGTTCAGCGCCTCCGCCTGACTGCTTCCCCCGTCTCGGCTCGCTGCAGCGCACCGCTGCCGGCCGCCACGTGATATGAATCAGCCTCTTGACCAATCACACTTTGAATTCACGTGACCACTCCGCTTAGCAGTTAATACCAAATAAGGCAAAGTAGGACCCACGGCTATGTCATAACTACTAACTTTGTTACAGGCTCTGGCCTCTGCCACACCAAATTAAAATTAGTGCGGCATTGGCCACACCTGCCATACACTTAATGCTTCGCCCATGGTTGTCAATCATGTACTTACATTCACTCGATAAATATCCGTTTTACTTTATAAAGCAGTTTGCAAGGGTCTAATTCTGTGTTTAATTCCTGTGTGCTTCTTGATTCGTGGAAAATATGAAAGTGCACGAATGTTCAAGAAGACCGCTAGCAATTTAAAATTTCATGACATGAACTCTGTGCACCACATTGCACCTGAATGCGACCTCAGTCCTCACTCCAGCCTCCTCTTCACAGTTCGGTGAGCTCCCGTTCCACCTGGTGCGCGCTCGCCGCTTCGCCGGTCTGTACGAGCACGTGCTCTTCAACTACGAGTGGCTGCACGCCAAGATGTCCTCCTGCCCGCTGCAGGCGGTGCTCAGCGACTTCGAGGACGCCTGCAACAACGTCCACGACCGGGAGGCGTCCAGGTGAGCGGGCAGCGATCGTAGCGC
Organism: Semibalanus balanoides; assembly: GCA_014673585.1. Lineage (NCBI taxonomy): Eukaryota > Metazoa > Arthropoda > Thecostraca > Balanomorpha > Balanidae > Semibalanus > Semibalanus balanoides. The sequence continues at coordinate 1,430 of VOPJ01013744.1, forward strand.
CATCCATCGGTCGAAAGGAGTAGTTAAAGTGGCACTATAGCCCGCATAGCGGCGTGCAACTAAGGCGAATGTGTTTGGTCAAACGAATTTGTTAAAGATCGAAGTGCATCGGTAAATAATTAAATTATGAAAATTAATAAACCCATCTTTCCATGGGCGTCGCCACAAAATTTGGAGTGTGTGTTGTGTGTGTGTATGGGGAAGAGGGGGGGGGTATTCAGGTGTAAAGGGACAAGCCAGGTGTTTGCCCGCCACTCTCACATGGCTAATGTTATCCCATCCCAGCTAACAATTTAACTTCACAACGTTGTGAAAAGGTTGCGGCGCAACGAAACAACCCTATAACAATGTTATTTTGTAGGCTCCCAGGAACGTTGTCACAACGCTTACTCACGACGCCCACAAACCGTTGTTTCAACGTTTTTATAACGTTTCTTTTGGCAAGCATGGCTAACGTGACTAAAGTAGTCGCTCATTAATCGTAGTAAGATCGTATTTACTCAATTTTGGTCATTGTACCACATTGCGAGATGTTCTTCCGAAAATAAAGTTGTAACAGTGTAACGGCGCAACGTTGCTGCAATTTTTAATAGCGACGTTTATACGATATACAAATGTGCTCTTCACAACGTTGTCGCAACGCTGTCACAACGTAAAATTCCAACTTCATTTTTGGCAACGTTGTCACAACGTTATCTGTTAGCTGGGGTGATCCTACAAATCTGGGGGACGATCCTGGGTGGTCCGGTCTCCATGCCCCCCGGTGGGAACGTTCGAATCTTTTTTCGTCATTGTAGGTGTGAAAACTGACATTATTTTTTAATTATCCGGGGAACCTATTTGTTTCTATTTTGTAAGTGCGATAGGTAACATGCATGTTCGAATGCGAGAACTTCGGTTTTCGTGTAACTGAACGGCGTGTGTGTGTGTGTGTGTGTGTGCATGTTAAAGATGCTGAATGCTATGTGTTAAACTTTCTCATACTTTTTGTAGACCAAATCGCTCTTGTTTTAGCTTCTTTAGGTCAAAATTTTTGAGATGCATGAGTTTAACTAACTTATTAACACATTCATGCTCATTCCATTATGAAACGTCAAGTCCCAATAGCATGCAATGGAAACGCCTTTATATAACTGCATCAACTGTATGGGGGCAAAGAGACAAAATGAAAGTTCATAAGATACCAACCTCTCTCTTTTATTAGCAACTGCGAAACAGTGCTGAAGTGTGACTTTCCTGAAACCCTAAAAAATAGCACAGGCGTCCCTCATTGTGTCTCTCTGCCTATTCATAAAGCCGAATGTCAGTGGGACTGAGTACCCGTGGCATGCCGAGGAATGTACTGTGTTCGTCAGCTAACCTGTCTCACATTGGCTGTGCCTTAAAACCCGCCGCTGCCGCTACAGGGAGGACATCTACCGGAGAAAAAGGTAAGTTTGGGCTAATGGATGTCCAGCGCTGGTTACGATTTCGGATTAATGTCCTATGCAGTATGTATTGATGCAATAAGTTTTCATTTATGCGGTAGTCCAGCAATTGCTGGGGTATTTTCCATGCCATGACTTACTTACTTCCATGCCATGTCTATTTTATACCTCTCGTAAGTCGCAGCTCCGGATCTGTTGAATCGATTAAACACAAATGTACGACGAATATGTGGGATCCTACCGGATCCAAGATGTCATTGACAGTGGTCCGTGCCCTCAGGCCCTGAGGAGCTTAGTAACTCGTCTGAAATTGTTTTAATAAATTGAGGCTATTCTGCACACCGAGATAATACAGGTAGTTTTGTGCCCGCTTCTTTTGAGCTCAGTTCCTGCAGAGTAATCGTAGGAGCTATTAGCTGAACGGGACAGGGCGACCACTCACTGCGAAATTGGTGATTGCTGCAGTAGATACTCATCTCAATTATCAGCACTTACCTTGTTTTCTTCACGTCAGGCATCGCCAAAGCTTAACGTGTTTCAAACAGTATGCATGCTTTTCATTTATGCGGTTGGAAGTGGGAAAGTAAACATTTTGTCATTTATGTAGTGTGTTTTGAACCGAACACTTTTATCTAATAATAAAGATGTGAGGCTACTCATGACAGCAAAACAACATTGGCGGACATCTGAACGATAATACAATGGATCACCCTTCTATCTCCTTGTCTCATGTCAACGGCAACTGTGATATACTGCCGAGTGCCTGGTAGAGAATATGACAGCTCAAGTCCGTCCGCACCGCTGGATGATCCATGTATACAGACTATATACAAATACGTTTTTTATCCGTCATAGTCCCGATGTATCCGTCAAGGGATCACCGCCCCACCAACTCTGAATACTGCGGTTAATGTGCACACCAGCGCCACCTATATCCTATTCGCTTGCTGCGTCACCTATATCCTAGGTGCGCACGGACAGACAGAGATTCTTTAAATAGTAAGTAAGATGACGCTCAATCGTGTCTCTGTCTCATATGACGTCACTCTGGCAGAGAGATGATGCTGGTAGCGGACGCGCTGCGGCCGGGCGGCGCCATCTTGTCTCATATGACGTCACTCCGGTCACTCCGGCAGAGAGATGATGCTGGTGGCGGACGCGCTGCGGCTGGGCGGCGCCATCTTGTCGCTTTACCCGGACATGCTGGCGAGTCAGCTGGTGGGCCGTCTGTTGCCGGAGCGGCCGGCCAACGCCAACGTGCGCACCCTGCTGGACCAGTGTGACGAGCAGGGGCCTCAACACTGCGCCCTCCTGCCCAGCTTCCACTGCCTGCACACGCCCGGTGGACCGCTCAAGGTTATTGACTCTGTGGTGCTCTGTTTTAAGCCGTGCCAGCTGACGAGCTGTGACGAGTGCCTCTCCGCTTCAAGCTTTTCGTGCTGACTGCTGATCAAGGTATTGTATCTGACTGGTGACGCTTCTCTCAAACATGCGAGTGCTGAGATGTGGATTTAAAAAAGGCGGCGAGATTTAGAACGTGTCACACTGTCACCTAATCTAAAGTCGACAGCCGTACTCGAGCGAATGTCAAGATTTGAAAGTGCCGAGGAAAGTAGGCGACGCTTTCCCGCCTAGATCATCGTGACAATTAGTATGCATTTTATTACCAGAATTCGGTGTGCTCTATCGACATCAGCGCATTGTAGGTTGTAACGCTGTGCATCTGACCCTGCCGTGACCCTTACAAAGTGGCCGTGTCTCTGCTGGGCAGTACTCGCTGGAGGGCCACCAGTTCGCCGTGTTCGGGTTCCGGCTGACGGCCGACCTTCGCTACATCGTCTCCGTCAGCAACAAGTTCGTCACCTGGGACCTAAGCACCGCGACTGAAGCCGCGCGAGAACCAAGGGCCGCGGCAGTGCGAGGGCGGAGACTGCAGGTCTCGCAGCTCGCAGCCCACAGACGCACACACGCATCACGGGGCGAGCCAGGCCGCCCAGGCCAGCAGGCCCAGCCTAGGGGCCCAGACCCAGGACCACAGAGGCAGCCAAACTAATCCGAGATACACTGTCTCTAATCACAAGTCTGCATAGATCGCAATCCGATATATCTATGTAGTCGCACAACTCTGGCCTCGAGAGACTACGAGAGCGTAACATGGCATGACAGCAGCCACGGACCGCTCACTTAAGCACGATGTGTGATTGTCTTTCTCAGTTACAACTTACTGCACACAAGACGATTGCCCGATCTAATATCTCAAATAAGCGTTGTAATAACTTACGTGTACCTCGTGGGTGTGTCGAAACATTTCTGAATCGCACGTCGTGTGTGCTGACGAGAGAGAGAGGCAAACCAGATAAGTACACATAGTTGCTATAGATAGATACTAGTGATGTGTTATGTTTTAAATTCATCATGGTGAGGCCGTAAGGTTACATGAAGTCGCAGTGATGTTAAACACTCCAGTTGTTATTATTGAGCAGCCATGACGTTGGTGGACTAATAACTAAATTAAACATCGACCGACTGTGAGATAAAGGCCACAAACAAAGATAATAGCGAAAAATTTGAGTGACGACAATAAGCTGAATAAATAACGTAAAAGTATATTGTGGTTCAAAAATGAAAAGAGACATCAAAATAGATGACTAATTTTTGTTACTGAGGTCACAATGTTTTTTTTATGAAGGAGTTTGTCGATTCCCTTGCAAAAAAAGTCGACTAAATGATATAATTTGCTCATTAATTTAAGTTGTATTTATTACTTATGAATATACTAATATATGTATTGTTGACTGAGAAAATAAAATAAATACAATAAAAAATTGAAAAAAAAAAAAGAGCGGATATTATGGTATATGGAGTATGCACAAATCTTAATACCAAATTTAAAGTGATATAATTGTTTTTGATTGAGTGATCGCATTTGCAGTGCTGGTAACTCATGTCATATTTTGACATTGCGTTTTTAAAGATACAGCAAAATAAATGACGCCACTGTATTTCTGAGACAAAACTGGTGTAGAAACATGTCTTTTTGGTTTGCAGTTTGCATTTATCAATTAAAAAAAATTATTTGCAATATCTGACCTAAAAGGAACACTGCCACCTTAACATTAGATTTGAGTTGAGATAGCCATTTTGCGTGCTTGGCATTGAAATTGTGTATGGTATAAGTTAAAACAACACATAGAGATATAACAGAAAAATTCGACTTTGGTTTTGGACATCTGTTAACCATCCCAGTTATCCAATAGTATTTGAAACAGGGCCCTGACCGATGTCGTAGTCTCCTCTTTACTAATGTTGATTGCAGTCGATTGTTTTACCTTTGGCCATACATTAGCCATACACTAGTCATACTTATGGCAGCGTGAAGGTTTTCTTTCTCCCAAAAAATTCCTTCATATGACGTCATCAGCCCAAATATGAAAACACATTTTTCATGAAATTGAGCAATGTTTGTGAGAAACAAATGTCATAATCGGTTCGGCAGCAATTACTTCATATTAAGCACCACAAGCAGCGTACATTTGAGAACTTTTGGGAAGGTGGCAGTGTCCCTCTAACTTGACCTTTACTTTAAATGCATGAACTTTGGTGGTCAGATGAGTATCACTATCGTTTTCATGCGTAAAATGATCCATAAAACATGTGTTGCATAGCTTTCGTAGATATGTTGCGTATAGTGACCTTTTGTGGCCTGTTCTTGACCTTTGATCTATGCCAATAATCTCACTTCCGTTCATGCAGGATGTGTATCATACGTTTAAAAGCTTTTTGGGTAATTATGGTTTTAATCGAAGGCTTTGAATAGAAAGTATGGCTCATCATTCCCCCGTGGTATGATGCCAGTGTAAGGCGAGCGCTGAAACTTAAAGAAGCTGCGTTCAATAGAAACGAAGCGTAACAAAGCTCCTGAACAGTTAGGACTTTGAGGAAAAAAAGGAAGCTTTTCAAGTTGTCATGTGCTAAATCCACGCGAGTACATTCAAAGGTATGATGGTGATTTTCAAGAGCAACCTAAAACGTTTCTGGTCTTTTTCTTAAAGTGCGTTTAAGGGTTCAAAGCGACATCTTTCTGTCTCCTTAGACGGTGATCGTGAAGTGAGGGCGTATTGGAGCGTGCCAATTTTTGAATAGGACATTTGCAGACAAGTTCCTCGTGTTCTATGTTGAACGTGTACCCGACGCTCCTACTTACGATCTCCATCCTTGCCAACTCCGTCTCGCGGTGCCGCCCATTAGAATCAACCTGGCAAAGACTTACAAAGGATATAAAAGGCGTGTGTCCCGATAACATCAGTGCACGAATAATCAACGGAGTGCTCTGACCAGGCTGGTGACCCCCTTGTCAATCTTTCAAGTTGTCTGTGCAGCAGGGTATCTTCCCGAGTAGATGGGCGAAGCCAACTAATGTGCCTATTTTTAAGAAAAGGGTCAAAAAGTCAACCTTTGAACTACTGAGCAGTGTTCCTCCTGCCATGCTAGGGAATCCTGGAAGAGTAGTGTACACAATCTTCTAAATCACGTTAAACCTGCCTTGACACATGCACCACGGCTTTCCTACCGCACGCTCATCCGTCGAAACAATATTTACTCTATAGCTTGGGCCGTCCATCATCACACAGCGGCCAAACTAATGTAATATACACGGACTACTCAGCAGCCTTTCAAAGCGTAAAACCATCATTGCACTTCACAACTGCACCACTCATCATCAACATATCAGGCACCGTTCTAAATGGCTCCTCGCCTATTTCAAAACCTGCAAACAAGAGTTGGTTGTAAATGGAAATGCTCCGACTGGACAAACGTGGTCTCCGGCGAACACCTGAAGGAACTTCGCCATTAACTTTTCGTTTGTATGTAACGACTTGCCTGACAAATTCACGACCAACTGTTTGCTATTTGCCGATGAATGTTAAATTATATCACGAAAATTTCAAACCGAGCGATTCATCTTTGCGCAAAGAGATCTGGACAGTCTTTGCCAGTGGTAGCAGACTGGAAACTTAATCTAAAATCCGACAAAATGGTAAAAATCAATTCACGTATGCTTTAAAACGAATTCTCGCCATTTCAGTGACTTACAAAATACAGAAAAAACCTTGGAACGTTTCCTTCAATCCGTGATCTTGGAGTTATTTAGACACTTAAACTCACATTTAGAGACTCACATTAACTTTACAGCTGTTACCAAGGCAAACAGAGCACTGGGTGTTACATGATTAGATCTCTTCAGACTGGTTTGTGCTCAGCGGGCGCCTTGAAACGGGGCCCATAATTGGCAACATAATTACGGCAACGTACGCTCCATAACTCGAAGTACGGATGTTGATGGGCGAGGCGCAGCAGCAACACTCTCGATCGGTCTGGACCGCGTCCCAACACAAGTTTTTTATGCTGGTTTGAGTCACATGTCCATGCCTCACCATGTCACACTCACTCTCATATCGATCTTTTAAAGTATTTAATATCGCTCGTTGCCTCAGAGAAGAGTAGCAGCTATGCATACTATTTGTACATGAAATTTCAATCAGGATGGAATCGAGTCCCTTCTTTCCTTCTTCAAAGTTCTCTTTGCAATATCACCACGGCAATAGCCCGCTGCTAGCATCGACACAATCATGCACGTCCATTCGTAAGAGTAGAAAACTGTTAACACCTTTGCACGGGCGCTCTCGCAACACCAATCTATTCCTGTCTACCTGCCTGCCTCGACTTTTCAATGAATACCTAGGGGCTTTTAGAATGCAGTGAAGTCCGTATGTAAAAAGTTTGCGTGGTAGGATGTACACGGCACTGTGATGTGATTTTAGGTTTATGTGTGCGCGTGTGCGGTGCGCGAAGGAACCGAGCTTGCGGTTTTATTACTTTTATTTCTGTTTTTTACTTCATGATGGGGTTGTCTTCGTTTACCGATCGCATGTCTTACTTTTACCAAGCGTTTTGTCCTTTTTTAGCCTCACAGCATTATCTGTGGAAGTTATTGTTCACTATATTTTAATTTTTACTTTATTCATCTTTACTTGCCTTCATGAACTTTTGTTCTAATTTTAGTATCATATTTTTGTGTTACATATTTGTCTAACCAACTGTGTGCGTGGTGTATGTTGCATCTGCTGTCCGTGTCGTCGCATGTTTTAATTACCTCGACTTGAGCTGTAATTGGGTGAATGCCTGTTGCTCATTGTCATTAAATAAACAAATAAACAAATAAACATACACGAAAACACATTTCTTTACATTTGACCTGACCGTGACGTCCTAACATGTGACCTCAATTTGAGATTTTTGTATTTTTGTATGTGTTTTATATTCATCTCAATGAGCGCTTTTGAATGCCCCATTGCGCTTCTCGCTGCGATCATTGGTTCGGAAGATAACCAGTGGGGTTTAACGCCCCCCCCCCCCCAGTCAATGGTGTTCAGATCAGACCCCAGTCAATGCCGGATTAACAGAAACACCAGGAATAAAACCTGGCCATATAGGTGCTAGGTCACTCACTAATAACCAATTATAGAGCTTTGTAATTGGAGACTTGCTAACAGCCACCCATCCGTAGCTTTGCCGGGGCAACAGAAGTCTAATAGTTAGGAATTATGTTGCCTACTGCAGGTGCACTGCGCACACAGCAGCCACCAGGCATCTAATATAGCAGCAACTACGAACACCGACACGGCGAGCCGGATCTTCAATAAGGCATGTCTCGACATCACAATGGATGTCTTTTGGAAACACTAATGAGTCACGTAGAGATTCTCGGGGAACTACTTCTGATTCCGAGATTCGCCGACTGGATAACGTGAGCAGTGCCGAGATAATGATGCGAGGCGATGCGATGTGACTCAGAAGTCAGAACCACTGAGGAGGGCTACAGTACCGCAGTGCAGAGGAGTAGTGCGGAACAGTATCCTCAGAAAGCGGCTGACAACAGTCCCGCGATTCACAGAGCTGCAGTAAGAACCTTTCTATAGAATAGAAAGGTTTTAAATATGACCCCATTTGGGGTAACGGAGCCATCCTGTGGGGGTAACGAAGGTCTGTGAAGTTCAACCATAAATGTTACGCTAAGATAGCTTTGATGCAAGCCTCGGCAGTATTATAATTGTTCGGGTGCGCACCCCGAGCAATTATAATGTAGGTGCACCTATATATATATCGCCTTGGGTGCACCTACATTATAATTGTACCGAAAAGGCGCACTGGTGCGCCTTGTCGAAAACGAGATCCAGAATTGAGAAATTGGTGAAGAAAAGGGGATGAATGCATGTGCGCACTCATTTTTTATTCTTCTCGAGTTGCGACGCTCAATGGAAGTGTACTGTGTGTTAACAGGTGCAACTAACACATTGGGAAACAACGTTTTTTTGTATAAATCNCCGCAAAGCGGCGCGAAATTTTTACGGGTTTGTCTGATAAAACCCAGCAATATAGGCGGTGGGCCTTGTAGAAGATGATAAGCTAAATATGGCATGCATTCAATTAAGCGATACGACGAACTGAAAACGATCACGATGGCTTCGTTATGATGATGGCCACTGATGTGACGCCGCGAAGTGGCGTTATTTTTTATTATTTTAGGTCGTGGAAAGCGAAATTGTCATATTAAAACCAGACCGTGAGTGGAGCCAAGCCTTAGGTAACCTCTTTTCCTGGTTGCACATCTCGGTATGATAACAAAATGAAATGAAGGTAGCTTTTCATATACATTAGCCTCGGATAGTAAATCACGATGACCGCTGGCAGTCAGCGCTCAGTAGTACTTGGTACATATAATAATAATAAATGTAACTTTACATATGTACCGAACTGTAACACACAACTGGTATCAGTGTAAATGGTTTGAAAGCAGCAAGAGGCAGAACGATTTTGCTACGTATAAATGGTCCCTGTGGATCTGGAGGAGCCAGAGACAGGAGGAGAGCCAGGAGAAAGTTACAAGAGGAGACTTGAGGTCCTGGCCTGGTCCCCACTAATAGCTCTTCAGTCCAGCAAGTTGGGCACCGGTGGAGCAGCTTCCGGGTGCCTACTGCCGATGTCCGCGTCTTTGCGTTCGCGTCGCTTTTTTCGGAACTCGGGAGACTAGCTAACGCTTTATCCGTTTAAAAGTTAATATTTATGAAGGAAGTGGGCCCTGGGGCCAGCATAGGAGGGCCTCTGCCAGGCACTTAATGGGATTCATTTTCCCATTTTCCAAATATATATAAGCAATTACAGAACTCGTGTCATGTCGCGAAATTTTCCAGTTTTTCACTGTGAATAGCTGGATTTTGACTGCTGCGAAGACAATTTTTACAATTAATTGAAATGTTTTTTTTGGAAGGAAGGAGGGGGAAAATACATGTTAGCCCCCCCCCCCTCAAGGCCGTTGGAGACAATGGCCTGGTTGGCCCCCTGGATCCGCTAGTGGGGTCGGGTTGTCACTCGTCAGATAATCCCATTCTATCTATAGAGGTGGCGGAGACCGACTTCAGTTCAGACTTCTCAGGCATCTGGACTAGTGATGTCATTTTTCCAAAATGTCCTGACCAAAACCAATTCAATACCGAACAGGAGGCATTTTGGTTGACCAAATATTGACCAATTTTGGTTGAGGCCAAAAATTTCCAAGATTTGACCGATTTTAAAATAGTATACTTATGTATACACACTGGCAAAAATAGCTTTGTTAACATCATAATTCATAAAACGCACATATACAGTTTTCAAAAAGACATTATGATTGTGAAAAAGGAACCAAATACATTTGAAAAGCAAAATAGTGGATACCGCAAGCAAGATCAAAGATATTTACATTAATTAATTGAATTTCGAACAAATTGTGCATCAATTTGCTGAAAGGAAATACAAATGCGTAAAAATGTAACAACAAAGTGAATTGTTTAAGATTAAGCTGACCGAAAAATAACCAAAAAATGTATCAGCCTGACCGACCGATTACCAAATCGGTCACATATTTTTTTCGGTAACCAAAATTTTGGTATCCGATTGGCAACACTAATCTGGACCCACCCAACTTGTGTGAATTGATTTTGTTCAGGGGGCATGGCCCCCGTGGCCCCCACTTGGCTACGTTCCTGGTTGCCAGGTATCACCAAAGTTAAGATAAAGCTTCAGCCCCTGAAATCGGATCGGATTTTGGAGTGTTTACTGTTTACTGTGTAGGTATCCGTAGCTTTTTATCTCTTTGAACTTTTTGAAAAATACAAATGCTCACTCTTATCGTATCAAAAGTTTTTGTTTTGCGTCACTGCAACTAGAATGCATTGTAAAACAATAATTATCACAAAATGTATTTCTTCTAGTAGGTACCTCATGTAGTAATCATCTACGAACTACATTTATCATTGTTTGTTTGTTAACTGGGTTTTGTAGCGTTTCGATGACTAGGTGATTTCGCGCCCTTAGTCGTGTTAATAACTTAATGCTAGCCGTTCTCTCGATGGAAATCCTTCACCAGTAACCAAATTCCAGCGGGGGCAAAAACATGTTTTGCCCCCGTGCTTCTCCACAGCGGGGGCAAGCTGCCCCCGCTGCCCCCGCGGTGGCGCCGCCCATGCTCCCTATCAGTTGTGATGGACTGCCTACAAGATGGGAGTAACTTGAGTCAATTGCGCCAGGGGTGGTAAAATTGCTTTGAGTGGCCCCGACCAAAAGTCGCACATGAAAAAATGACCCCAGCTAAGCTAGGATCATTTGAGAGGCTCCCTATGCATAAAGGCACGTACATTTAGGCGCAGGTGCGCGCCGGAACTCTCCAAAGTTGGGGACGGCTGAGGCATTCTGAAGTAAATATAATTGCCATGCAAACGCCATAGGCATAATTGTTTGAAATTTGATAAGTTTTGGGGGTGCCCCCTCTGCCCCCCCCCCCCCGGTTCCTGGTTCTGTTCAGGCGTGTCAGGACATAAATTATTGATTGTTGTTTTTTTCCAGTGCGAAATACAGACGCTGCTACTACCCCGTTATATTCTCCGTGTATTGGAGGATGCCTACGCATTAAAGGCACGCGAGACACTGAGATGGCCGCTTGTAAAACACTAGAATTCTCTGCCCGTCATGTAAACCCTATGACTAAAATACACAAAAGACGAAAAATAAAACAAGGCGTTATATGGCACGTGATCATCCTCTTCAATTTTACAATCTCTTCAACCGAAATCAACAAAAAACCCAATTGTTTATCAAATCGACAACTAATTTAATCATTATACACAGGAAAAACATGAAAATAAAGTTCCTCTGGATTCCGGGTTCACGCCGGAATCAGACTGCAACAACGAAGCGGATAAAACGGCGAAATTAAGCTTAGCTCTCCCTCCGGAAAACAATACCACCCAAGCCCAGTGGTGGATCCAGGATTTCTCATCGGCAGGGCTTCAGGCCCGTAGGCGGCATATTTTCTCGGTGACGGGGGCGGCATGGTCCAGAGGGCGCCCCAAGGGGCGAACTAGCCATTTTTGCGGCATTTTGCTTCAGGGCGGCATTTTTGCTTCTGGGGCGGCATTTTTCTTCCGAGGGCGGTATATGTGCCTCTGATAACATAATTTGCCCTTAAGAAGCGGGATGATGCCAGCGATGGATTTGCAGGCGCCTTCGGCGCCCGGGGGCGGCACTTTCTATCGGCAGGGGGCTTCAGCCCCTACGGCCCCCCTGGATCCGCCACTGATGGAAGTTGAAGTAAAACAAGACATATTTGCATTCTGTGATAAGTTTTTAGGCATAAGCAGCGGAATGGGGACGCTGACCCCACTTTCATTTACACCCAATTAAAACCAATCATTTCATCATTTTACAACAAACCATCAAGATTGCAGAGAGAAGGAAATTCATACTTCGCGCGACTTCGAATTGGACACACAAGGCTGACTCACTATTTATTTTCGGACCGTACCCACCAACAACTTGCCAAACACTGCCCAGATTTCCGCGATACACCATCAAACATTTCTCTCAATTGCCCTAAACACAACCAACAACGTCATCAAATTTATCAATTTCACTCAGCGAAACCGCATTCCTTTCAATTTGCCTTACATTACTCGGGGACGTACTTCCAGAACTGCTGCAACTTTTCTTCGATTTCTCCTCAAACACATTAGTTATAATATATATAGTTTTTTTTTGCCTAGGCGCAATTTGGCTTTATGCGCAGGTTTTCCCCTTGCGATAGCGCGTTTTTTTATTATTATTTAGGAATTTTTCCCCCAGCATTACACCCCACAACAAGGTCTGCCGGGGTGCCGGAGCCGGGAGAACGTTCGTTTCCTTTTGCCCAATGATGCACTCCGGCTCCATCTACACTGACACCTTTTCACAAGTGTGTGAACTGTATGTACTGTACTGTATGAAAATATATTTGGACGAATGTATGGTGTGTTTACTTAGCTTTTACTTTGAACGAAATACTTAACGTAAGATAGAATTAGCTTTTTCTCTTAACAAACACTTAACGTAATATAGGCCCCCTCCTCTTGCTCCGGGTTCACATAAACCGCGTTAACGTAATTTTTGCTCCTACAAAGTACCAGATGTATCTAATTCCCCCCCCGGGAACATGGCTTTAGGCCCGCTCCGGGAAAAAAAAAAAAGAAAAAAAAGGTCTGGGTTGGTCGGGTCCGGGGTCGGGGCCGGTACCCGACCCCCGGCCGGACCATGGATTGAGAAATACCTCGAAAAAAAGTGATTCTCGAAAACTACGCACGAGCGAAAGCGGAAAACGGCATTAGATAGGTATTTCTCATCCATGCTTAGACTACCTTGGGTATACCTTCATTTTTTCGTCGGCAAAATATGGTTAAACTAATCATTTGGAAATCAAGAGCTGAAACGCAACTGCTAATGTTACAAAATGCAAGTGTTATACATACCGACTGCGTGATTATGTAACGGTGATAATAATACATCTGATTTATTTTGGACGAACAGTATTTCATTAAGGATTATCACTGGTTTCACAGAAAAGGCAAAGTAAATATTTTTACTGTCATTTTGCCCCGGGTACCTCATCAGAATGAACATTTTGTCCCCGACCTTGTCCATAAGGACAGAACACTTTACCACCCCTGAATTGCGCAATCAAGCACAACCCTGCACAACCCTGCTACTAAGATACACATGCAATGGACGAGGGGCCACGAGCTTCTCATAACGTTCAGTGTGGTCTTGAGGTTTCTCATCTGAATGGATTCTGCTTTTTAATTTTGGCACTGTCCCGACCTGAGCTAATTATTTCTATATCGAAGCCGGCATTATTATTTTGTGTTTGATGCGTCTAAATGAAAGTCTGTCATGTGTTCTCCCACAGGCGTGTCCGGTCTCCGTAGCCGGGCATCACCAGGGTGTTTGTTGAATCGATATCCTACGGGGCGGGTACATTCGCCTATGTAGGGCTCAGTGCGTCTATTTGTTTCGCACATCTTGCAAGTTACTTTATACTTAAGCCCACTTTTCACAAGTGTGGCAGTGTTCTGGGCCGCCGGGCAGGGCGGTTTGAAGGAGGCTGAGTGATAAGCTTTTGGCCCAAGGTCAGTCACAAAAACACAGGCCCACTCTGCGTGTTTGGTCACCGGAAATTGTACGCCAAGCTGGAAACACGCACTGTGGACTCCGAATTCCGAAAGGAGGTGACAGCCAGTGTAGCGAACTTGGCGGCCAATCTCGATACTTCTGGCTGTGACCAAAGATGTCGAGCGACTAGTGCATCGTCAGATCAGTGCATATTTTAACAGCAGTCACCTTTTTCAAATTCTCACGCATGGGTACCGACGGTCACCACTCCACTGAAACCGCAACTGACTGTTTATCACTGAGCGCATCTATCGTGCTATGGATGTCGGCGAATATGGATCTGGGTATTTTTGGACTGCTCAAAATGCTTCGATGTAATAGATCACGAGAAACTGCTGTGTAAACTAGAGATGTAAGGCGTTGACACTCACTGGCTGGCTAACTACTTTTCGGGGCATACGCAGCAGGTTAAGATAGCCAAAAGAGACGGCGGCGCGATTCTGGTCAGCGACATTGCCGAACCACTACAGGAGTGTATCAGGGAGTAGGCCTCAGCTGTTTCTTATGTTTTTGCGATCTTTGCCAATTAAATGGACCTTGTATAACTGCAACTCTATCGTTATTCATATGCCGATATACGCAGCTTTTAGTTTGGTAGTAGAAAAGAACAAGCTCATGAAATGATCCATCAGGTAGGAAACAGCCCTTTGCAATGCTTTGTCAGCATTGGTTTTTGTAACAATCAGATGAAATCAACGCGTCAAAACTCAACGCTGTACTCGGAACAAAGGCTATGCTGCGCATTGTCCCTCAGATTCTCGATAAAAGTGGAAACTCTTTCTGTGACTGAAATCTAGAATAGTAAAAAGCTTAGGTCTTGTCAGTTGAACAGGCACCTGTGTTTTGAATCTCACATTGACCAGCTGACCGCCCAAATGTACAGGCACACTAATCGCCCTGATGCTGCTCGACATCTTGTACCGCGCTGCGCTCTACGACAGATTGTGGAAGGTCTGGTTATGTCATCAATTAAAGGGACTGTCCCACCTTCAAAAAATGTGTCAAATGTACGTCGTTTGTGGTGCAAAATATGAAGTGAAGTGCTGTCTGAACACGATTAGACATTTGTTTTCTCACGAACAGTGCCTCAATTTCATAAAAAACCGTTTAATATTGGGCTGATGACGTCATATGAGGATTTTTGGGGAAAAAATAAAAACCTTCACCTGTTATAGTAGGACTACTGATGGCTAATGTTATGGCCAAGGTAATAAAACAAGTCGACTGTAATCACATTTAGCAAAGAGAGACTTACGACATCGGCTCACGGGCCACATTCAAATAATTGGGGGCTGGCGATTGATTTACAGATTGCAAAATCAAACTCGAATTTCTCTGTGATTCGACCTCAGTGGTTGTTTTAACTATTACCATACATAATTTCAATGCCAAGCACGCAAAATGGCTATCTCAACTCAAATATAATGTTAATGTGAAACATTCCCTTTAACGAAATCGATACTACGTTTTGGCGAACCCGAGATCCTGCGACAGATGTTTGAACGCGTAGAGCACTCCCCGGGAACTCGGCAGATCGGGCAACTGCGTTTGCCAAGAATTAGAAGTGAGACGGGGAAACGCAGTCTATGGTGGTGCATAACTGTACAATAATCTGCCTACAGCTATGCAGGACACCATGCGGATGTCACGCTTCAAAGCCGATCTGGCTGATATGCTCGGATCGAACTAAGAATGATCGAATCGTATGTCCTGAATGATTATGTTAGTGCGTGTATTTGTTTGCGTGTACCCAACCTCTTGGATCGTATTGTATTTAAGAGCGTCCACTGCAGGAGTGGCTATTAAGCTCCACCTCCTCTCTATTCCATATTATGTGATATTGGCAACTGAAAAGCCTCGCATCCGCGTGGACGGAGCCGCAATACATGAATCTGAATCTGAATCAAGATTAGTCCGCTTGTCCATGCTACTTTGAGGGAGGTCCCCGATCTTCTTAATATTTATTTGACCCTTCGGACTATCGTTTCGTCAATGTAATGAAGCCGCAATAAAGTATCTGTTACTTTCTATGTTCTACTTCAATGTGGTGAGGTTTCACCGGACCGCATGTACATGTTGCTTTTTACTGTTTTGTAAAAAGTGACATATAAGCAAAAAGTATCACTTTATCTATAAATAAAGGTGTCGCATTCCGTATTTGTTTACGCATACAATGCGCAAAGGGCATTACAAAATTAAAATATATAATAAGATAGCTGTTTCTGCATGCGATCTGGCAGTTTATACGAAGCCAAAGCTAACGCCCTCGTAGATCCGATATGCCTGGCTGCACGTACGCACATTTGAATGCGATATTTGAATTCCGCGAACAATTCAGCTTCGATTACCAACCGAACCGACTGCACCAAACGAATTTCATTTCTGTGTACAAGTCGGGTTTTTCCCGGGATCTGGTCCAAAGTGCAGCGGCTACTCGGCGATTTCGGCTGCCGCGGACACGGACAATAACTGAAAATTAGCGGAAAATCGTAGCGATAGCGCGGCGTCCGCGGCGCGCCTAACGCTCAGTGTGCTGCCACGCCCGCAGCTGTAATGCTGTTGGCGAATGACGGACTCGGCTGTTGCTTCTGTGGCTGTGGCGGCTATTTTCTGTTACAGGATGTGTGCGTACGCTCACGCCACATAGTTACCATGTTTGTTCGCCCGAGTGTTTGCAGATATATTGCAGAACGTGTGATGATGATTTGTTCAAGCCGTAGCACTATGTACTGTCCAGGACGGCAGTAGGCCATATACCTACTCCTCGTGGATGACACGGTGGCAACTCCGGTAGGGAGGGCGCGGGGAGGGGCAGCTAATCGGAGATGTGTCAAGGCCCAAAAATAGGATCCAAGATCCACAAGATCCCACGAAATGCTGATTTTCCAGGATCCATGATCCACAAGATCCAATTATTTTTGTTATTCTCCTGAATTCAAAATCCATAGGATCTCACGAAAAATAATTGTCTAGGATCCAAGATCCACCGGATCCCACGACAAAATGATTATGCAGGATCCAGGATCCAACAAGATACCAGATCTGGGATCCTAGGTATCCTGGATTCCGGATTTTTTTGGATCTTGGCATATGTCTGATCACCACATGTAAATATTACACCATTAGGGCGGGCCGTAGGGGAGAGTGCCCACCAGCACATGGTGCCTACAGTGAACAGGTGCCCCTCCAGCCTATATTAGTCAAGTGATAATTTAATCGATGTCTGTGGTGGTAGCCGACTCAAAGCGATGATGTTTAAAGTTGTCAACAGCAACGGCTGATTTTATTTGATTCTGTCAGGATGCAAACAGTTATTTTTGCGTTTCCGTTTTATTTTCAATTAGCGGTTTTTGCTTTCCAGAAACGTTAATATTTGTATATTTAGTGAAATTGAACTTTAGTGACACCATTTTGCGATGTCCTATTGAATGATGTGAATGTCATAAGTTTGCAACAGCCATTTAATTTGTCCCCCTCAAATTATAATTTTTGTCAAATATGTTGAATGCCCACCAGTGAACAGGGGTGGGCGCCCACCAGTGAACAGAGGTGGGCGCCAGTGAACAGGGGTGGGCGCCAGTGAACAGGGGTGGGCGCCCACCAGTGAACACTGAACACCTGTTCACTGGTGGATCTTCTTTCTCGGAAAACCTCAACTTTTCAACTGTGAATGCAGAAGATATATTGGTTAGGCTGATAAACTCCACACAGGGCTCCACGGCCAGGACCAAGGAAATCCTCACGTTCTATGAGGAGCCTCTCTCGTTAGTGTTACAGCATTCAATGCTTATTGCTTTGTGCTGTGCCGAAACGCTCCCAAGACAATACTTTCCATAATAATGTTCATTTTATATTACTAGGTCAACGTTATTTTATTGTTACTGGACATATAAAAGTGTTGGACGTGTGTGAAGAGATTTTGGTAGATAACGTTTCTTGAACTTGAAATATATTTGTTTGAATTGTTGTTTTATTATTTTCGAGTGCCACATAGATTGTCAAGTGTCGAGTGTCAATTAATTGTCAACAAATATCAAGTGAGCATCAGCAAAGAACAAAGCGCCCGCCTATTCATGGTAAAAGTCATCTGTTCACTGGTTGAGACCCCCCCCCCCTGTTCACTGGTGGAACCTCCCCTGTTCACTGATGGATACCCATGCCCACCAGTGAACAGTTAGGTCCAACAAATGAAATTTGTCTATAACTCAAATTTTGTATTGAGTTAAATTAATTTGCTAATGGCTATTCCTTAGCATTTTAGTAAGTAATTTCTAGACGAAGTTTCAGATCTCCAGGACAAAACACAAAGTCACTAGACTAATTGTTCAAAAGGGGTGTTCGCTGGTGGGCATCTCCCCTACTCATATGTCATTAAGCAAAATGTCGCAATTTGAAAATGGCATAGTGCGAAAATATGTTATTTGTGATGCTGAGTTCGAATCTGGCATTCACTTTTAAATCAGAGCACGTCTTGCTTGCGGGGTTTGCATTTGAAGTTGTCTTTGCCATCCCGCCATTATATGTTCCTATGCAGATTCCTGAGTTTTCCCCGGTAAAATCACATACACTTTCATTTTCAGTAGAGCAAGAGGAAAACATAACCACTAGTGTTGCTTGTGATGCAAGGAAGCCAGTTGTGTTGAAAGTTCAATGATCAAGGGTCATCGATTACCAGCACAGGTCAGGTCATAGCGTGAAAACACTATGAAATTGCGTGGTTTTAATGAAAAAAGAGATTATAGGAGAAAAAAAAATGAAATGCATATTTTCTATTAAATCCAACAAAACACATACCCGCACAAACTGCGGAAGAGATGGTTTGGGGTCGGGTGCAATTTGCCTCTAATCAAATGTTGAGGGAATTATGTTTCTCCTATGTCTGCAATATGAAACTCTGTGAAGTAAAACTGGTGGTTTAATTTTAACGTAAAATATGGCCTTGGGCCCCAAAGGCAGACCATCCAGCCAGACGGTGAGGAGTCCTCTAGGATACAAAAAAGCCTCAGAAGCCTTCAGTGGGCCTCGATTGGCGCCCTTCGTAGGCCTGAAGGGGACATTCGGAAGGTTCTGTGGTTCCCTTGGAAGACCTGAGGATTCACTCGAAAGGGCCTGATGTAATTGAGGCCTTTCGAGATGGGTTCCTGATTCGGGAGTCCCCTGGAAGACCTATCGATTCAGGGACCCTCAGTCAGGTTTAAAAAACTTGGTATACAGCTCATTTACATATACGGCATTCGGGTAGTACTCGTGCAATGATATAGACTTTGAAGCCTCCGGCCATTTGTGCAGTTCCCTTCCGTAACTGGAAATGGTTTGTCGTTTGATTGTCTTTCTCGGGTCACCTACGGGCGGCCGTTAGGCCAGCGGCTCTCGGTGAAGACAGGTAAGCCGCGGGCAAGGCCGCCACGGGCCGCCGTCCCGCAGCTGTAATGGCTCCAGATGAATGTCCCGAAGAGACGGAGACGCGCGGCCCGCTAGACAGAGGGGCACCCTCGTCAAAAACATTGCTCCGGCGTGTCAGCTCTTCTCGGCAAACTAACCATGAAGCCGCCGGCCGGGCACGCGAGGTCGCCGCACTGCCTGGCAGTTCACGGGCACGGTTGACTTTATCATCCCAGCCTGTGTGAATGAGGTAGCCGCGCGAGAGGCCCCCGGAAATTTAGATCCGCCTCCCCTGTCCACCAGATTGCTCACTAATGACACTTTGCGCTCTTTGCCATTATCTCGGTCCCGGAAAATACAATAAACAATGTCTTTCGGCACTGACCCGGCAGACTATAGGGACGGACGTTTCATGCCGATCAAGCGTGGTATTACTACTCAACGTAGGTACTTGAAGTTCACCATACTAGATATTGCTCAGAGCCTGCTAGGATGCTACTCAATAGGCACGTCTGCGGTTTGTACAGATAAATTGCGCCAACTGTCCCCTTGAGTGATATATTTGAGCGACGCTTGGCCATCCCCATCTTGAATATCCATGTTGCGTCTTGGATGTGGCTAGGGCACTTCGACACCTCCAATTGGTTATTGGCGAACTCCTCCAATCGCTGACTGGCGAGTGAGCAGGTGAATGGGGTTCGTAAACTAGTTATTTCCAGTAGAAGAGCTCGTTCACTGTGCTGGTCTCTGGTTTCAGCAGCTCACCTGATGTTATAGTAAGAAGTCCTTCTTGGATCGAGTCATCGCCTACCTGGGTTTTTCGAGTTTCCCTCTATCGGATCGCCAGGATACGCGCCACCGCCTCGCTTCACTGATTATGATCATCCGAGCTCAGGTTCGCCTTGCTTTGCCAAGAACAGACAGAACGACTCCCACAGTCGGCTTAAACATGGGTTCAGCACCTTCCTCCTCCATACCACAGGACTGTAGCTATGTTGACCATTGACCATTCATCTGGCGGGGTAGGTGCCGCGGACCCTGAGTCTAGGATGGGACTGTTTCCGTCTTCATCATAAGCCAGCATGAGAAGTACACAGTCACACCCACGAATGATGAACTCTACGAAATCAAGATCAGGTAGGTGAGCCATAGAGCTGATTGGTTGATAGGTCCAGCACCACATCTGGCGACATGTCCACCAGCGCAGGATGGGCTACCAACTGCCACTAGGGAAGCTGGGGTCGATCTCCGGCTGTCACTGACGGCAGTAGTGAGGCAGCGAAACGACATGACATTGACGATTGACGAAATGACAGTGTTCCTGTCCCTTTAAAGAACCCTCCGCAAGAACTATTGAATTTAGCATAACGACACAAAAGGCTTAAGCTCGCCAAGGTGTTGACCGCAGGATGTTGTTTATTCTGCAAACCAGTCACCAAATGCGGGTTAATATGCTTTTTAACGCGGCTATATATACAGTAACAAAATCAGAAGAAAATTGGTGCGAGTCCAGTGTGTAACGACGCTCCCCTCATTTAGTAGTGCCTCAAACAGTTCATTTTTATCACAATTCCCACTTATTTCCGTTTATCGACATGATAATTGATATAACAGGTCATTTACTTACCTATTGGGCCAGATTTGATACTAATGGACTCCCCAGATAACAAGCATTATGTCCCAGGTTGGTTTTACCTCTTCTCGCTCTACTGGCAGAATGAAAATTACGTGTGTTTTTGCTAGTTGAAATTCCGAAAAAACTGTATAGGGTTTATAATGCCGTACGGCTGAGAAACTTCAAATTCAAACCCCGCAAGCAAAACATGCTCTGATGTCAAAATAAATGCCAGATTCGAATCAGCATGACAAATAATATCTTCTCGCACTATGCCATTCTTCAGATTTGAAAGTTGAAGAGTACCGCCGGCCCTATTACACCATTGACATTAAAGGGAATAGTTCACCTTGAAAAAATCGAGAAAAGGCTCAGAAATGTTAAAGAGAAGCAAGAAATTAAGTATCATATTACTAGTAAGTCAAAGAAACCTATATT
>VOPJ01013745.1:0-14143 GCA_014673585.1 Semibalanus balanoides
CGGCTGACGGCTGACGGCTGACGGCTGACGGCTGACGGCTGACGGCTGACGGCTGACGGCTGACGGATGACGGATGACGGAAACACGTGTCCACGCTCGGCGCTTCTACAAACTATTGCCACAGCTGTGAGAGCTTTCATGTGTATCGCCAGTTCAGTGAAGGGATTACAGTACAGTTCCATGGAAACAGGGTTGTCGCTCACACCCCGTCAAGTGCGACTGCACATATATGGAGGAAACTGTATCACACTACACCCATGTATCTATGGAACGCCATCGGAATACATTGTGAGCATCAGCAATAATAATATGAGATGCAGGACAAGAACATTGCTGCTGAGCTAACCCAGTCCACCAATGCGGCGAATTAGCTAGTTCAGACGGAGTGAGTGAGACCGCGAAGCGGTCGAAACGAACGTAGTCTTACAGATGGGCCAAAATCGTCTTCATCTTGGCTTGCTCGCTTGCTTGCCTTGATTATTGATTGATTGAAGCGGTGGGTTTCAAGGATAACTCCGTTTCACCTGACTGATCTATTAAAACGTATACACGTAACTTGGTCGTCAAATAACACATGGTCATCTCTGTAAGCTTACGTGGAAAATAATTTAATAACACAACTGGAAGAAACTTCTCCATCAAAGATAAACAAAAACTGAATAATCGGTTGCAAGGATTAATAAACGTGCTTTGAATTCGCATTCACATCCGCAGGTGAGAATCAGAAATAAAAATACTAATGCACGAAGGTGCAGGTAAGTGTTGTTTTACTATTGCAACAAGCAACAATGCTTTTGCCTATCAGTTGCCGGACACAAATGAAATAACTCGGTCCGTCTGCTTCATGCCATGCATGCCTTACTAGTAATACGTTGATAAGTACATTTTATAAATTAACTAAGAGAGCTCCAATTTTATTTGAGCATCATAAGAACAAATACAAATGGTCACGAAATAAAATCCTTATGTCATATATGTGATGTGAGACTACCGCATTGTTAGTGTTACTAGTTAGCACCAGCTTTGAAGCGCAGGAGGCGCATTGCGCAATGCATACAACGCATACTAACCATCAGATTATGTCCCTGACAATAACTAGGCGGATGGGAATGATTCCTAGTCGTTCACGGCCCATGGTCACCTTACCATCCATTGATCACTACAAGCGTCAAGCCCTTGATACTGCTTACGTCTCATTAATACAGAGCTAGGCTATATATGGACTGAGGTGACCAATGTCAGTGCCCATAATGCCTCCTAACATCACTTCCACCAGTTCTGTCTGTGGGCGTCAGAAACAGGCCAACAGCGCCGCGGCAGCAGCACCTGTGCCGAGGGATCTGACAGGGGGCTGCGGACCACCCCAGCCGCTGGGAGCAGGCCGCTCTGCAGGTACTGCGCAGTCCCGCTACTGTAGTCTGTACCGGTACTGTACTGCGCTCAGCGCACTGCATCCCTCGTCCTTTGCCTAAGGTCTCTCGTCATTTTCATCACGGCTATCGCCGTTTATTGTTGTCCTGCACACTCTCCAATAGACCAGTTTGTAAGCGTCCCTCCCATCCCCTCCGCCTTCATTTCCGCCCTGCGCACGTAGAGATAACGAGGAGGATGCTCGAGATAACGAGTACTCATGCAAACTGCCCTTGACTGGGATGGTTTGCAGTTCGCGACAGAGACCGTCGTCATATGAGGTCATAGGGAGTGGAGGACCATGACGACGACAAGGCTCTGCGGTATCACTCAATTTTCGATAAACAACTCGAGAATGCAGAAACTCCAGATTACCAGATTTGGCAGATTAACCAGTCAAGCCTCTGATAAAACAGGTCATTGCTCGGCTGATTATGCAGGGTGTGATCTAACGGCCGTGGGATGAGAGCACGGTGTTGCGTGGCCTGTCTGTGAGGCGTGAGCGAGTGACGGAGTGCAGAGGGAGTGACGAGGCGCGGTGGTTTGCGGGACATGTCGACCCGAGCTGACAGATGAACATGACCGACGACTGGGCTTCACGAAACGGCGCGTCAAACTGTCTGGAACAAACCTTATGTGGTGCTATATCAGCGAGAGATGATATGAATGACACATGAGAGTGGTTAAGTTGACGCATACAAACTGACGCATGTTTTTACGATCCCATCCTAGACAAGGTGAGACCTACACCTAGCGCTGCTGAAACTAAAAATACCATATGTTTGTTCTTTACAACATGGGACATGTGCTTTTAAGCGTGCTCCAATTTCGTGAGTTGCGTAAGGATTAAAGGAAGTAGTTCACCTTCAACATAGGTTTTGAACTGAGATAGCAGTTTTGTAGCCCGTGTTGAAAAACCCTTAACTGCAAGTTTTTCTGGCTGAAAAGGGCTTCTGCAAGCCGAAGTATTATTTAACTTTTTGTCGAAGGATTGTGGGCACTCACAGCTGGGCAGAGCTTTGGTGGGCCACACGCCTGGGGCAGAGGCTGTACAGTGTAACAGTAACAGGGGCGGATCAGGGGGGGGCAATCCGGCATGGCCCCCCCCCCCAAAAGCGAAAAAAGGGTGGGGCACCGATATCTTTTTGCCCCCGCCCCAAAGGATATAAGTGAATACCACATTATTTAATAGGACTGTTTTGGTAACCATTTGGTATAAACATGGTGAGTCTGGTACTCGAGGAAAGATAAAAATTTTCGTTAAAATAGCTTTGAAGAGTAAAATACCAGCACTATTCAAATACAAATGGAATTTTCGCGCCGCTTGCTGGCACTCACACGAGTTTGTAATTGCTACACAAATTGGAAAATGGGAAAAAATTAATTTTGTTAGTGTAAATGGCGAGGCTTCTCCTTGACGGTATTTCCTGGCCACAGGGCACTCATACATATTAACATCGCCTTACGTTTCCCCCTTTCGCCGTACGGGGGGGAGGGGGGCTTCCAGGATCCTGTTAACTTCAAGAACCAAGCCCGATAGAGCAAAGCGGTTAGAACAGCATGTTGCTGTCATGTGAGGAATCTACGGTAATGACATTTTTTTTAGGTTTCAGGTCATTGGTGATTCCCAGGTCAAGTTAAATGCTCGACCCGATACGTCAAGAAAGGGGTTTTTTTCTTCCGTCAGAAAACCTCATAATGAGAAATTGATAAATGTAAATAAAAAGCTTGGCCTAGACCAGTTTTGTCTCAGAAGTACAGAAAATTTATTTTTTGTTGGTATCTGGTCAAAATAAGTCCAAAAAGTGATTAGAAAATGACGTCATGAGTTTCTTACACTTAGGGAGCCACAAGTGTAATAATCACAAATACTTATTGCAAGTCATTGCTTTGAAATTTGATTGGGGCCTTTACCATATTCAGTTCTTTCACTTATCTTAGAGCACCACCATTTTTTGAAAATCTTTGACAATTTTAAATTGTTAGTGATTTCCCCTATTTTTCAGTTTTTAGGGGTAAGAAACCCAAAATTTCGGGAATCCGAGTTGGTCTTTCCGAATTAAAATTGCATTTTCGATCTTTGTTATTTACTGTTAGCAATTTGCTGCAAAACAATATTTTCTGCGATTTTTACAATATAGTTACCGTCTTTCCACCAACTATAATCGTCACTAAAACGTCATTTTCTTCCAACTGACTGAACAATTTTTTCAGTGGAATTTTGCCAGCATAACGAATTAATTTGTTTGTACTCAGATAGTGAAATTTTCCAGCAAGATGCACTGCATGAGAAAAAGTGGATTAAAAAAAAAATAGGGGGCTGTCAGGCCCTGAGGCGAAGGGTTAATTTTCAAGCTGGTCAAGTTAGCATGGCCTTGCGAGTTCCGAAAAAGGCGACGCGAACGATATGACGCAGGACATTAGGCCCCTAAACACTAAAATTACTAATCATCAACAAATGCGTATTATTAGACATGGAGAATGATACATTAAAAATGTTGCCAAGATGCACGCAGACAAACGGATATATACGTTTTCTAGTATTTCAGCAGACCCCTCACTAATTGAACAAGATAGACAAATAATGTCATTAGTCAGAAGCTGTTTTCTGAGATAAAACTGGTCTAGAACATCCTTTTTTGTTAGACTTTGGGGGACAAGTTCAAATTTTGTCCTTCTATGTTGACCATGTACTTTTCTGTTTTAATTTTTGGTATAGTATAATTTTCGTCCGTGTTTTGATGGGAATGGATTCGGAGATCAGGACCGCACACTGAGCTATAGCTCTTTGTCGCAGGCCCGCCACCATCCGATACCGCAATTCTCAGTCACTGGCAGAATTTAGAGACAAGGTTTAACGTTCCCTAACGACTGAGGACGGTCCGCCCGGCTCGCTGGCTTCATCTGACCTCTGACGCCGCCGCTGCCACCAGCCGCAGATCATCCCCGCCAGGAGCAAACAGCGAGCGTCGAAGCGGCTCGAACCCATCTTGCCAGATCTGTAGTCCAGCGCTCTCCCGACTGAGCTACACGGGCGGACTTGACTTGAGCTTGAAACTTGACATGAGCTTGACACAAACTTCACTGAAATGAGTTCAGATGGTAAAATGACTATCACTATCAAATTATACGGATACAATAGCCCATCAAACATGTGTCGCATGACTTACGAAAATCTTCTGCGGATAGTGACCTTTGGTGACCTGACCTTGATCTTGACCTTTCCAAAAATCTCCTTTTAGTTCATGCAGAATATGTACTATACCTTCGGGAGCACTTTGGGTGATCATGGTTGCTATCAAAGGCTCCCAATGGAAAGTATGGTCCATCAACTCAAGTATCTTGATTTTGACCTTTAACCCAACCTTGACCTGATATTTGACCTCAATTAAAACAAATTTTTTAGATGCATCCCATTGAGAGATTTCGAACACCGCCTTGCACGTCTTGCTGCGATCATTGGTTCCGGATTTAACGAGGGAGGGGGCAATATTTGGCCCCCTCCCCCGATCAATGGTGTTCGGCCGAGACCCGGTCAAGCGCGGGTTAAACTAAGATAGCAGTTGTGAAGGTCATGTCGAGAAACCGCTTATGGCGTACCCTGGTTGGTTGTAATTTACTCTCCTGCTGAATATATTTGATGTATTATTCAGTGATTCAGCGCTGCGTCGAAAGGACTAGCGAGCGAACCCTTCGGCACGGACGATATTGTGCTAGTTGTGTAAGCAATGATTATTAAATAATTGAATTTGTTCTGTCTTATTGCAGCTTTTCATTATCATTTCGACTCACTCAATGCCAAAGACATGCGCCACATTCGAAATGTGCGCTACTTCTCGCAGTCTATACCAAATATGTTTGTCTATGCTTTCGAAATATATTGCTTTAATTTTTCGAGGGGAACATCTTGATATAATTTAGCTAAATCAATGGCATTCAACATTTACAGGTGCGGGGTGCCTGATCCCATATCAGCCCTTATCCCTGATAAGTCCTTACTCCTTATCCTACAGGTACTATAGGTATACCCTATAGGTATCCTATAGGTATCCTATAGGTATCCTATAGGTATCCTATAGGTATCTTATAGGTATACCCCTTAATAGCATTTTCGCAGCGATTTGGCATAGTAACTGGTTTCCTTTAGGCTTTAAGTCCCGATTTAAGTTGCCTTCTTTCAGGGGCGTAGGAATCAATATCTCGAGCAACTAGCACCACCCCCCCCCCGGCTCCTACGCCTATGCCTACTTAATTTGCGTTACCACTCCCCCCCCCCCACACACACCCTCCCCCACACACGAGGAAGCACAAGACCGACTGAGGAGCACGATTTGTGTGTGTGAGGCTGAGGTGGCAGGAAACAGATGTTGGCTGAAGTCATCTGTCAGAATGAGGTCAGCATGACTTCAATTGAGCAAGACAGGTCACTGGGAACGTTCTATCTCGACGGTTGGTGGCGCAGGTTCACTGCTGCTCGCTCAAATCTATCTCAATAAACACACTATGTCAGACATTTTAACCAGCGCCGTTCCGGCGTTGTTTTTGATACCTGTGTTTGGGCACCAATCACCCACATTGTGTGAAATTCTTAACCGCGGGTCATCGCAGGTCCGGTCACCAGGCCAGGTCACGTGACTCCACCTCCAAAAACGTTTGCGGTCGTAATACAGCCACAGTGCTGGGCCGATCGATTTCAAACTTACAAGGTTTTAATTAGGCCGAAGTACCTATTGTTCGTTTATCTCGCAGTTTGCGGTTGTTCGTCTGCCGCCTAACTGCTTTGTTGCCCTACTGTGAGTTTGTTTGATTGTTATGGACGCCATACAACTTATTAGTTGAGGCGAGGCGTCCTAAGACTCTAATCAACACTATCATCAATTAAGCATTACTGAACGATGCTGGTATGTAGGTAGATGTTTGTGATCGAGGCTTTTTTTATTACTGCACTAGCGAAGCGAGTGCAGTAGTTTTGAAAAACACCGAGATCACAAATATCTACACACACAGTAGAGTTCAGTAAGTCTTTTACCATATGTCGCCAGTGTGGTATGCCAGTGCATAATGGGGATTTTTTTTTCATCGGGGTCAGCTTGACGCTATGTTTCCCCGAGACTATGGTGCCGGGGAGGGGGAGGGGCCTGGGGTTGACACCCCCTGGGGATTCCCTCCTCTCGGAGCCCAGGGATTTGATCCGGGCGGCTACCTCCCGGAACCGGCACCACCGGGAATTGAACCCGGGGCCTAATGGGGAAAATGCCACACTCCACGCGCTAATGCTTTTTACATTGCTCGGCATACGGTAAAGCTTCTTACCGTATGCGAAGTGTTTTTGTCATTCCAAAATAGTAGACACACTCACTTTAAGTACTCGGGGATTCACGGTGCGTGATTTCAATTGCAAGCTGAAAACATGGCTTATTTGTTTCCTAAATGCAAAAACATGCCCTTACCGGTATGCACAATGCACATAGCTTGGAGATGTTTCTTTCATTCATGGGTGGAGCTTTTGAGAACAAAGTTGCCTGGGCAAAGTTCATATTAGCCGTTTTCACGAAGAATTTATTTTTACCCGGTAGTACCCGGTAATATTTCGTGCGTTTTGGGTAATTGAGTCTAGGAACACGGCTTTTCCTATATTTTTTGTATCAATTGAAACTTTATGAATTCATATACAACTAACTGCTCTTACAATGCGAAATTTCCCGTGAGTTTTCTTTGAATAATCAAATTCATTAACGAATAGTACCTGGTAATATGTGTTTATGAATTGAATTTGATTATACAAAGAAAACTAACGGGTAAATTTCGCATTGTAAGAGCAGATAATTGTACATGAATTCATAAAGTTTCAATTGATACCAAAAATATGTGGGAAAAGCCGTGTTCCTAGACTCAATTACCAAAAACGCACGAAATATTACCGGGTACTACCGGATACAAATAAATCCTTCGTGAAAACGGCTATTAGCTGGTTGCAGCGGCGGATCTATATTTTGCTCCATGGCGCCGTCAGCAAAAAGTTGTTAAGCGAGCGGAGGGGGCGTCAGCGAAAAGTCGCTGAGGGGTGAGGGGGTCAGCGAAAAGCTGCCTTGAGCAGGGTGACGTTAGCGAAAAGTTGTTGAGCGGGAAGAATGTCAGTCAGAGTTGATGATGTAAAGTTGCTTCAGATCTGACAAAGGTTCGTGGGAAAAAACACAAAGTTGGCGGGGCCGAACTCCTGAGTTGATGATGTAAAGTTTCTTCAGATCTGACAAAGGTCCGTGGGACATAACTCAAAGTTGGCGGGGCCAAACTCCTGAGTTGGTGGAGCAGTCCCCACCATTGAATTAGAAAACTCTGTGTAAATAGAAAACAATAATACTAACAGGAAAAATAAATATAATAAATAGGAATCAGTGCTTTTGATATATAAAATGCTGGTAAACCTGGCAAAGTTGGCGGAGCAGCGATGCCGCCACCTGAATAAGAAACTGCACCTGTGTCTATATGTAATGCCTTCTTGGAAGAGGTAACGCAAAATACCTGAAAATAGTTTATTATAGCAATAAACGTTTGCTGTGGCTAATTTTCATCTACTAATTCTGAGTAGGATAAAAGCGAGGGAGAATTCAGCCTTCTCGCCGTATTCATCAAAGCTCCCGCTAACCACAGGACGATAATCGATAAGTGTGGTTTACCCATCTCGGACGGGTTTATTGCCGTCCGTATTTGGCAGTACATCATGTGCACTGGAGGCCTGTTCATAGCTTGTTTGAGGCCCAAACAAGTCTCACTGATCACTGGTGTAAGTTGACCTCACGTTACCGCCATGGCAGCCGTCCGCACGCTGGTTAATGGGCGACCTGATATGGCCGGCGTCTGGCCACAGTTTGCCCACGTTCCCGCGCCCAGTCCCGTCTCTGTTGACCGTGTCACCCGAGCGAGATGAGTGGACGGAAAATAATCAGCCGCGGTCCATATGTCACATGCTGCCACGGGACAGAGTCAACAAATCATCACGGCGGGAGCAGCAGTTCGACGCAGGTAGGGTCGCTGGCGTACCCCGGCGACATATACAGCGCGCCGGTCAGAACGCCCACCCGCAAACGGAATGTGCCTCTCGGCTACAAAAGCCATGTATGTGCTATTGTGTTATGTACTGCAAAACACGGCCTGGGTCACTGGGTGCGAGTCTGAGATGCCTGATAACCTGAATTGACGGACTTGTGCCATGTATTGACCATGCCAAATGAATGTATTCAGTAAAAAGTAGATGGTGCATGTGCCATGACCTATGCGGCTGACTTTACCCAATACCGCCCCACGCTTTCAAGGCGCACCAACATCACTCATCATAATTCATACCATGTGTGATGTACCATGTGCATACTGTGCTCATAAGGATAGTTTTTACTTTGTAAATTCTGGGCGTATGCAAAACATCGTTGGTTGAGGGTAGTGTGCTGCAGATGGAAAATCTAACGTAAATTGACAACATATAGGTGCAGGACTATATAAACTACATTCGACAGTTCGGTTGGCTTCTGGAAAAAATGTCGAACTAATATTCGCGTTCTAGGCGCCTGTCAAAGCTAATACGGGATGTCAGAAAGCATTAAGGGCAGCGTCTTCATATAAACAGGAAAAGGACAGACAACATATGCAAGGTCTGTCGGCGAAATTTGCCCACTCTGACTCCAGCAATGATGCAACATTGTGTACACTGTACGGCACGCAGTGGTTCCCAAACGGTGGGTCATGACCCCATTTGGGGTAACGGAGCCATTCTGCGGGGGTAGCGAAGGCCTGTGAAGTTGAACCATAAATGTTACGCTAAGACAGCTTTTGCCTTTGATGCAGCCCTTGGCTAACAATATAACTTTTCGGTGCGCCTTGTCGGCAACGGAGCCCAGAATCGAGGAATTGGTGAAGAAAAGAGAATACATACATGTGCGCTCTCAGTTTTTGTTTGTATTGCGAGTTGCGACACTCCAATTGAAGTGTGTAAACGGGTGCAACCAAATTATTGTTAAACAACGATATTTTCGATAAATCAGCATAAATTGTAAAGGGTGGGGTA
The DNA here is from genome assembly GCA_014673585.1 of Semibalanus balanoides. Taxonomy (NCBI): domain Eukaryota; kingdom Metazoa; phylum Arthropoda; class Thecostraca; order Balanomorpha; family Balanidae; genus Semibalanus; species Semibalanus balanoides. The sequence continues at coordinate 9,470 of VOPJ01013745.1, forward strand.
ATGGCCTCCTCTGACTGCTGAAATTGGGTAATTGCGTCGGGAGGGCTGGGAACCACTGCTGTACAGTGTCAATCAAATAACCGGCAAATTATCGGATCAATCACTGCACTTGTTTTATTAGTACGTATTTATGTTTCAAAATTAAAGTAGTAACAAGCAGGACATGCACAAGGAATAATAATTGCATATCACGCAAGCCAATGCATAATCGATCGTCATACTGCAATGCAATTCGTTTTAAGGTCATTACAAAAACACACAACGACCGAAATCACCGTCTGTTCTATGGCGTAACAAGACCGCAAATTAGCCTCAGTCCACGCTACCTTATAAACGTGGAACGCTAACCAGCCTGCTGCAGCTGAACCACATACATGGCCATGATTGATGCTGGTGCTGCAGCATGACACGCCGAATGGCGGCCGGAACCAGCGTCCCTGCCAGATGGGAATCACACGACAGGGGTTCCCTGCGGGTTACCACTGCAGTGACGCACCCACCGCCCGGAAACCATTGTCTGGTAAACATGGCGGGCCGCGAGCTGAGCACGGCACGGCAGCACGGCACGGCAGCACGGCACGGCAGCACGGCACGGCAGCACGGCAGCAGACACGGCACGCACGGCACGAGCAGCACGGCACGCAGCACGGCAGCACGGCACCGGAGACGGCCACGGCGCACGGCACCGGCAGCACGGCAGCGGTCAGCACGGCACGGCACGCACGGCCGGCAGCACCGGCACGGCAGCACGGCACGGCAGCACGGCACGGCAGCACGGCACAGCAGCACAGCACGGCAGCACCACGGCACGGCATGCACAGCACAGCAGCAAACAGCACGGCAACCACGGCACGGCAACGGCAGCACGAGCACGGCACACAGCACGGCAAGCACGAACGGCAGCCACGGCAGCGGCAAGCACGGCACGGCAGCACGGCACGGCAGCCACGGCACGGCACACAGCACGCAGCAACGGACAGCAGCACGGCACGGCAGCACTAACAGGGCAGTCACGGCACGGCAGCACGGCACGGCAGCACGGCACGGCAGCACGGCCGGCAGCACCGGCAAGGCAGCACGACAAAACGGCAGCACGGCACGGCAGCACGGCACGGCAGCACGGCACGGCAGCACGGCACGGCAGCACGGCACGGCAGCACGGCACGGCAGTACGGCAAAGTATTTCCTACATCTGGCGGAGTGGCATCCCCCGTCTTTATTTGAGAAGACTTATCGTAAACTTCGAACAAAATGCTTTGGATCGAAGAAAATAATTAAGTAAATATATGATATTCATGTTGAGCGTTGACTACGAATATCGGTAATAAAAAATCAAATTGATAGATACTGGTTTGCTTATCGGTAACAATCATCAACAGTCTGATAAATTGGCTCACTTATCATTCAATTGAATCAGTTAGGCCCGATACGACAGCGCAGTGATGGTAAAGGACATACCCGACGAAGCGGGACCGTCATATGGAATGCAGTGCTCTTTTCAGGAAAGTGATGTTATATTGTGACCGCGACCCGCGCACATAGGTACTAATTATCACATGTGGCGTATTCCACGTCAAATCGTAACGCCCAGTCACCCGTTATGGAACGCCAGGTCAGTTACTAGTTGCTACGAGGATCTTGCGCTTTTTCCTCTCGCTAGCTATGGAGTGTCAACAAAATACGAATAATGAAATCTCGCTTCGGGCATAGCATAGTAGCGATTGAGAAATATGATGCATTCCGTATCAAAGAATTAAGCGTCCCTTATTTATAACGCAAGGAAAAGTACCGTCTCTCTTCCAGTCCTTCCTCAGCAAATCGAAGAGCATAGGATAGCGAGAGGTAGCTTGTCGCTGCACGCAGTACGCCGTCTCATGAAGCCTGACTCAGTAGGTTATCGCGCGGCATTTGGCGACCTTCGTATTTGCCCGGTGTTTCGGCGGCTTACAAACGTTTGTAACGCACACGTGCGTCAGTTTCCGGCCCCAGGGCGCGCACCGCGCCACCTTAGTAATACACCGACACGTCGTCACGCATTATACACACACCTGGTTTCGTTCAGTCCGGTGCTCGATGCGGTGGCTACCAGCGCGGACACCCACCGCCTGTTCACAGAGCAGAGACCGTGCTGCACACGTGTGTTCACATTGGGCGTGTCAGTGTGCACAATGGGCGGTGGTTGCCTGAGAGCATTGGGGCGGGGAGGGGCTGGCTGGATAAGGACTGTGGAGGCGGGGTTGTGGAATGTGGTGGGTTGAGGCAGGGCGGTGCACAGCCCCGACACGTCCGTCAGTCGCCGAGGGGACGGGCACAGGCACACGACACCCGACAGCTCGCTGTCGCCTGTCGCTGGCGTGGGAGACGCTGCTGACATCCGGAGCTCTCCTCAGCCGACGTCTGACGAACTCAGTCAAGAGGCGGCGCCGAAGGAGGCTAAGAAAACAGCGACAGTCGCGACACGGAGAAACACACGGAGAAATGTAAGAAGTATATAGATCGGAGGAAAAAACGGGAGCAAAAATAAGACTGATAGGGTAAAAAAAGTCAGGCAGAAGGAGATCAGAGAGAATGATGGGGCAGCTAGGGAGGGTAGATGGAGAAGGGGAGAGATACGATAGCACAGCGGAGCTGTCGTATCGGGGAGAGAAGAGAAAGAGAAAAAAGATATATAGAGAGGGGGAGGGAGAAAGAGATGGAGAGAAGGATAGAGGTAGAGACTCTGTACTCACATTCCCTTTCTGAGCTCCTTCTCGGCCACCTCCGTCAGTTCAGCGGCCAGCACTGCGGCGCAGCATGCCAGCAGCAGAACAGCGACGCTCCTCCACATGACACTCCCCATCGCTCCTCTCAGCACTGCACCGGTCCTCCCTGCGTCACTGTTCACTTCCTGACCGGCACGGTACACTCTGCCCACCCCGGCACGGTACACTCTGCCCTCACTGCACGGCCGTCCGGTTAGCAGCGCGGGCCGCCGCTCGCACACTCACTGACCGCACCAGCCACCGACTGGCGGCATTCAGTGGCGCGGCGACACCCCGCCGACACCGCCGACACCGCGTCAAAATCGCCCCCGCGGGCGCGTCGCGCACGACTTCCGGTACTTCCGGTGAGATTGCAGTGGCACGTGGTGCAACCGGGGCTCATGTGGGGCTGGTGCTGCACCGCTTCCAGACCTGGAGATAAACATAGAATGTAGTGTCATGGGGTGCAAGTGCGGAAATCCAGCAGCATTGATGATGATGCAAACGCGTTGTGAAATAGTCGCCTTTGTAGCGACATGTTGGGGTTTATCACACATTGATGCGTCATGCGGTATGTATACCTATCTGATGTAAGACTTCTTACTTTAAAGAATGCCAGTCTGGTCAAACAGAGAAATGAGTAGAGCAGGTTGGTGATGACAACGCATCAGGCTCCACTACCATAGGCGTAGGAACGGGGGGGGGGCGAGGGGGCCATGCCCCTCCCCACTTTTCAGGCTGGGGGGGCAGCAATGTTAACTGCCCCCCACACTTTTGAACGATTTCTCCTCCTCCGGTAACCGATTTTTGTTCAATATGAATGCTTAAAAGTTTTGAAAATAATTATAAATTTACAACCCCGCAATACCATAACCCATAAGCGTAAAAACGGCGAATTGGTGCGGTCAAAGCCTACTTTTGAAGTTGGGGATCCAATAATATTAACGGCTCTCTACTTTTCGATAATTTTGTATTCTTAAATCACTGATAAGGGTTCCATAAGAATGCCTTTAAACTTCACAGAATATTAAGTTATTTACAACTTCACAAACAGAGCTGTAGGAACGGTGACTGGGGGCCATGATTCTCACTTTTAGGCGGGGCGGACAATGACAACTGGCCCCCTCACTTTTGAGCAAACTATCGATCTCTTCTTTTGGTTTTAGATGAATAACTTAAGGTTGGGAGAATAACTATAAGGTAGTAGGTACTAATTCACGACCTCGCGTAGGGAAGGGGCAGGGGCCATATGCCCCACTTCTTGCCTGGGGGTCCAACAACAGAACCTCGCCCCCTCAGTTTTGAGCCATTTAACCCTTTTCTATCACTGGTATTTGTTTGAGATAAATACTGTGAAGTTGAGAGAATAACGATGAATTCATAACCCCACAATGCCATAACTCATGAGCATACCTAAGAACTGAGTTGGGGGTGGGAGGTCAGGGCCCCGCGTTGTAGGTGGAGGGAGCTAACCAGGGGCGTAGGAACTCATTTGAAGTTGGGGGGGGGGGCAAAATGCATTTTGAAGTCGATTCTCTCCATGCAACGTTCATAGGCGTAATGTTAAAATCCGAAAATGTTGGGGGGCAGTTGCCCCCCCCCCTGGCCCAACGGCTCCTACGCCTATGAAGCTAACAATGTTAACACGCGCTTGACCGGGGTCTCAGCCGAACACCATTGACCGAGAGGGGCAATATTGCCCCCTCTTTATCTCCAGAGCCGATGATCGTATAGCGAGAATGCTCAAGGCGGAGTTCGAAACCTCTCATTGAGACGCATCTCAAGCATACTCGCAATTTTCGAATTAAGGTCACATATCAGGTCAAGATCGGTCAAAGGTCAAAATCGAGACATTTGAGCTTATGAACCATACTTTCCATCCAGAGCCTTTGATTGTAACCATGGTCACGCAAAGTGCTCCCAAAGGTGTGAT
>VOPJ01013746.1:0-14141 GCA_014673585.1 Semibalanus balanoides
TTTTACAGATGTCAAAACCAAACTCGAATTTCTCTGTGATTCGACCTCAGTGGTTGTTTTAACTTATACCAAACATAATTGCAATGCCAAGCACGCAAAATAGCTATCTCAACTCAAATATACTGTTAAGGTGGCAGTGTCCCTTTAAGCGTCATACTCGTGATCTCTTCATGAGCTTGATAAAGTCAGTAGGCTGCTATTGATGACAAGACAGCTAATAATGCCTTCATCATCTACAGAGGGCTTCCTTCGGGTATGTTTAAAAGGATAAATGATTGCTGCTATCAAATTATATTATTGAAAGAATTCGTAATCGTGTCATCCGTCTCACTGTCTCACTGTGTATCTCCGTTTCGGCAGACATTCGTCAGATGGAGCATGTCTCTGGCCGGAGCATCAACCTGGCTCTGAGCCACCGCGGCCGCAGCGCACTGGCTCGTGTTGGTCCTCGAGGACACCGTCATACAGCAGCATGGTATTCCGATATGTACGGACCGCATGATCCACGCTCCTGACGGCTACAAGAAGGTCATTCCGTACGGCAAGGCCGGCCAGGTCAGTCACTGGCGTCACCAAGGTCAGCGGGCAGGTTAACACAAGTGAGCTGCCCGGTAACGGTGGTCGGGTCAGGCAGATTTCAATGAACAGACGCAGCGCACAGACAGGTTAGGTCAGGTCAAATGGCAGACGGACAGGAAATGACAGGGTAGAGGAGGTGAACCCTGGCAGGTAAGGCCAGGTTGGAACTCAACACAGGCCAATACAAGGGTGAACCGAGTGCTGAGTCTCATAGGTCACGATTCTGTACGACCCATTCATATTTCAAAAGACTTGATCAGCTATGTGCACAGCATCAGACATTAGTACATCACCGTAGTGCATGTATACATTACTCGGTTCATTGGAACTAAGCCTAACTGGGTCAACGCATCACAGCACCCCTCACATCCGGCGATCCCGGCCAAACAGCAACACAGTCTTAAACCCGAAGCCCCTGTCCACTGAACATGGGAGCCGTGTGGTCCAGACCCCGCCATTTTCCGCCTATAACCGGCTAACTACACAGAACCTCCAGGCTCGTCGTGAGGGCCATGTGGCGTGCCGCGCACGTGTCCTGTGCCTGTTCTGTGACAATATTCCGTCTACTCCACATTCGAGCGTGGGTGGCGGTCTGGTCCAGACTCCAGTCGACTCTGTTGCTAGGCGAACCTTATCATATTCCAAGCCGTGTTATGTTTCTTCTGTGCGGGGTCTGGCTTGGCTCGAAGTCAGGTCTCGATCGGTTCGCATGTGTTTGAAGTATGCACCAGTGCCTTCACGCTAAAATGCCTCCCTCCCGTTGCTGTCAGTCTGTTCGGTAGATAAATGTGTCAGCCGCGACAGCAGAAGGAAGGCAGGCTGCATCGACCGTGGTCGCTACCGCTTTTGACGGCTGCTTTATTTGGGTATGGTATCTGGTCTTTATGGAATCAGGCTGAGATCAGACTCGTGGTAAAGGAAAATAAACAGAGGATGATGAGGAGAGCGAGAGCGAGAGCGAGAGCGAGAGCGAGAGCGAGAGCGAGAGCGAGAGCGAGAGCGAGAGCGAGAGCCGAGAGCGAGAGCGAGGAGCGAGAGCGAGAGCGAGAGCGAGAGCAGAGGCGAGAAGCGAGAGCGAGAGCGAGAGGCGAGAGCGAGGGAGAGCGACAGCGAGAAGGGGCGGAAGCGGAGAGAAGGAAGTATGTTTTTATTTATTTAAATCAAACTAAACCCATGCAACTATAAGGATGTAAAAACCGCAATGTGGTGCGTGCTATAGAGTTTTATTTTCGAAAAAACATACACTCATACGTTTTAACGTGGTTTAAGCTGAAGCGGTCACTAGTCCTAATGAAAGAGACGACTTGACAATATATATTTTTGACTGCAGATCATTAAACAGAATAACGGAACTTTGTTACCGGCTGGAATGCTGTGATGAAAAAAATCAGCTGTAATGTCAGCTCAGCTTTACCTGTCATCCACTTTTCAGAAATATAATTATTTCACAAAATAAGAATTATCTCAGAAGAAAGTTATAGTGGCAGACATGAAGTCCGTTCAGCGGCTCAGCGTTCATCAGTTCAGCGGCTGGCCGCAGCAGTGCGCTGCTGCGTGCCGGGAAACACCTGACCACCTGCAGCGTATGCATTCCGCTACTGGAATTCATCCGCGTTCCAACAACGAAATCCATCGGAATCCAACAGCATATCAAGCTGCGTGTCGTCCTACAACACAGCTCTCCCTTAAAAAATCAGCAGAAAATAATGTCATCGGGGGCGTAGCTAGTTGTTCTGCTTAGGTCGCGGACCGACCAAGAATGCCGTGCCCACCTCCTCCAGGATGCCTGGCCGGCGGCGTGGCGGGCGCGGCTGGCGGCTGGTCCGGCGCGGCGGCGTGGCGTGGCGTGGCTGGCGTGGCTGGTCCGGCGGCTGTCTGAGCCTCTGGGCGGTATGACCTCACCTCACGGCCCACTGCCGGCCAGCTGGCCCATCGGACCAGACCCACCGCCACGCCCACCGTCCCTGGTCTCCGACTGGTCAGCTGGCGAGGGCTGGCCACTGCCATCTCACAGCCTTCTGTTTACGCCCGAGTCGGAAACCGACCAAAACCGCTCTGCAAACCGCTCTGGATACCAACTGCGGCGGCCGGGCCGGGCCGGTCCGGCCGGGCAGCGTGGCGCCTGTTTACCGGTGGTGGCTTTAGCTGACCACACCGGTCACTGCTGTCACTGCTGACCACTCGGTCACTGCTGACCACACCGGTCACTGCTGTCACTGCTGACCATTCGGTCACTGCTGACCACACCGGTCTGCTGTCACTGCTGACATCGGTCCTGCTGACCACACGTCACTGCTGTCACTGCTGACGCATATCGGTCCGCTCGACCACACCGGACCGCTCACTTGAGGAGGGTGACGATTCCGGCTGCTGATGAGCCGTACCGCTGCAGTGTTGGATCTGGCCGTTTTCTGGTCCCGGAGTTCTGCTCTCTCATGAGTTATCCCGTTTCGTCCTCAGCTTTTCGGGTTCAGCGACGCTGGCGAAGTAAACATCAAGTTGAGATTGCCAAACTTTGTCACAAATGAGTTAATTCTGAACTCCAGAATAGTAATATTTCTGGAATACAGATAAAAAGCGGGTAATTTAGCGTGGTACGTACTTATACTTGAAATTATGTATTATAGTTAATATCTAAGGTATATTCTAGAGTCCAGAACTATAAAGCTTCAGTTTTATGCAAAGTTTGCACCTCTCCGGGGGAATGGCGGGGCAGCATGACCGGGGACTTAGCTTGACCCGAGAGGGCTGAGGCGAACGAGGGTAACTCATAGAGAGAGAGCAAAGTACCGGACCAGAAACGACGCAGAAATCCAAACGCTGACGCTTGGCAGTATTGTGACACAGTCTGGCGAAGGTGCAGATCATTACATAATCATGTGTCGAGTTATATAAGCAAGGTCAGTACGGGTGGAGAACTCGTTAAGTTCCTAAAATGTACTAAAAGATAACTTCAGTGTAGGTACCATTTATCCTGAACTCCTTCGTGAGTGAATCCGATTTAAAACCTAGAAGCGGGGGGTGGCGTCGGGTCGTCAGCTCGAAGGATTCTGTCCTTGACTTTGCTGGGTACAGTTCAACGCGTTTTTCTTACCGTTGACTGTGAGGGAATTTTTGCGTCTACTGGGGGGGGAGGATTTTCAAGGAACGCAGGGAAGAATCCCCCAGTTAACATGTTAAAATAGGCCCTGGAGCACTCCTCGTGCACAATGCTGTAAGCATATCAAAGCAGCACATCTGATCTAGCAACCCAGCCGAAAGCGTTCGCACAGCGTCGCATACTCGAAGACCTCGGCGCCACGATTGAAAGGCATCTCAACTTTGAGGCTCACATCGATACTGTTGCAAGAGGTGCACCGGTACCCTCACGGCACTAGCACACGCGCGACACGTCATCCCCAGCTCCACTCCACCCAGTATAGTCTAGGCCTTAGCGTCGTCCCTACTGCGCTACTGTCTAGCGGTGTACGGGCCTTGCCGTGACACACAGGCACAGTTGCATATAACTCAGAAGATCATCAACGAAGATGCGCGCGGGTAATTAGTGGGAGACGTCGCAACGACCATAGCTGTTGGTTCTGAGCTGATCACGGGTCATCCCGACTACATCCTAGGGACAGAGGAGCGCCCGCGAGGTAGCAGCACCCGCACAATACGAGGAGACATCAGCTGATAGTCACACCGCACCGCGCCGACACACTGCTGGGGCGGGCCGGCGACGCCTGTGTTGCCGTGCAATGTCTCAATACTGAACCGGTCGAGTGTAGGCGTCAATGTCCCTGGTTATCGCGCTCAAGTGCAAAATTCGGAGTCGCAGTGAAAGCCGCCGACTGTCGATCAAGATGCGTCGTGCATCGGAGCTCGGTACTCGATTTATACAATGTTTTAGATATATCGACATTCTACTTCCAATACTTTTTTAACATCTCGATAACGTGTGCGTATGAAAGTCTCCCTGTTTTGGACCTCATGTGAATATAATCTGAATCTGAATTGGCATTGGAAGCACCACAGGGCACAACTATTCAGATGTCCCAACACCGTTTATCCTCTTGCGTAAGATCTTGCGCATTATATAACTGTCTGTGTCTGGAGCCTTGGGGTAAATAACCTGCCAGCATAATAAGTTATTGCAGCTGCAGCAAAATTCACATACTATCATTGCAATAGCGAGCCTGACAATATGCTTCGAAAGTTCGTGATGTCATGTAGTAACGTCTGCTGAGACCATTTGTGATAAGTTATGGTCCTGTTTGCATTCACCGTAATCAGTGCATCAATCTTGCAGCCGATAGTGCTTAGCATAATTATATAACTCTGCGAAATACCTACATCAGAAAAATGGTTCTGTTGCCGACGGTACCTACTTACCACAATTATATAAGACTTACATAATACCAAATATATAAGACTTACATAATACCAAATATATAAGTACTTTACATATACCAAATTATTCAGGACTTACATTATATACCAATGATACAGTATACCTTTAATACCACCGTGGATTTTGTCTGTCTCATATATAGTGTGTGTCTTGCTCATTATCCTCTGAAATTTGCAGCTTAGCTATTATTAATTTTTGTCCGTGTATGTCTCATACCCTGTTATTATACCCTCTTCCTCTCTCCTCTCTTTCTCTCTTCTCTCTCTCTTGCTCTCTTCTCTTCTTCTCATCTCTCTCTTCTTCTCTCCTTTCTCTCTGCTCTCTCTCTTCTCCTCTCTCTCTCTCTCTTCGGCTCTCTCTCTCTTTCTCTCTCTCTCTCCTCTCTCCCCCTCTTCTCCTCTCTCTCGTTCTCTCTGTCTCTTGTCTTCTTAGTTCTCTTGGTCTCCTGTTCTTGGTCTTCTGGTTCTCTGTCTCTTCTGTTTCTCTGTCTCTTGCTCTGTCTCATCGATCTCTGTCCTCCTGGTCTCTGTCTCTGTCCTGTCTCTTGGTCTCTGTCTCTGTCTCGTCTCTGTCTTTGTCTCTGTCTCTGTTCTCTGTCTCTGTCTCTGTCTCTGTCTCTGTCTCTTGTCTCTGTCTGTCTCTTGCATCTGCTCTGTCTCTTGTCTCTGTCTCTGTCTCTGTCGGCTGTTCTCTGTGTCTGTTCTCTGGCTCTGTCTCTGTCTCTTGATTCTCTGTCTCTGTTCTGCTGTCTCTGTCTCTGTTCCTCTTGTTCTTCTGTCTCTTTTTTTGTGTCTCTCTGTCTCTGTCCTGTCTTTCTGTTTCTCTGTCTCTGTCTCTCGTCTCTGTCTCTTGTCTCTGTCTCTCGTTGTCTGGTCTCTGTCTCGTCTCTGTCTCTTTGTCTCTGTTCTCGTGTCTCATCTGTCTCGTTCTCGTGTCTCTGTCCTGTCTCTGTTCTCTTCTTGCTCCTGTCTTCTTTGTCTTCTATCGTCTCTGTCTCTCGTCCTGGTCTCTGTTCTTCTTTGTCTCTGTCTCTGTCATCTGTCTCTTGTTCTCTGTCTCTTGTCTTCTCTGTCTTTCTGGGTCTCTGTCTCTTTGTCTTTCTTGTCTGTCTCTGGTCTCTGTCGTCTGTTCTCTGTCTCTGATCTGTCTTTGTCTTCTTGTCTTGTCTCTTGTTTCATCTCTGTTCTCTGGTTTTCTCTGGTCTTCTCTTGTCTTCTCCTCGTTTGTCTCTGTTCTCTTTGTTCCCTTCTTTTTTATGTTGTCATCGAGATTTTTTCTTCTGTCTTTACTGTTCGTTCCTTCATTCTTTGTCTCTGTTTCTCTTCTGCTTTCTTTTGTCTCTGTCTCTTGTCCCTCTTCTGTTTCTCTTTTTTTGTTCTTTTCCTGTCTCTCTCTCGTGGGCTTGTTCTTATGTCCTCTTTCTTTGTCATACTGTTTGCTCTTTTTTTTGGTTCTCTGTCTCTGTTTTTTGCTTGTCTTCTTTGTCTCTCTTGTGTCTTTTTTTTTATTTTGTTTGTCTTCATTGTCTCGTCTCTTAGGTCTCTTTGGTTTCGTAGTCTCTGATTTTTCTGTTCATTTCTTGTTCTTTACTTTTTTTTTTCCTCTTGTTGCTGCATGTTCTTCTTTGTCTCTGTTCTGTCTTTTTGTCTCTTTGTCTCTTGTCCTGTTGTCGCTTCTTGTCTCTGTCTCTGTTTCTCGTCTTCTGGTTCTGTCTCTGTTCTCTATGTGTCTACTGTCTCTGTCGTCTCTCTTGTCTCTTTGTTGTTTCTCATCGGTCTCGTGTCTCTGTCTGTTCTTGTCTCTTGTTCTCTCGTTCTCGTGCGTCTCTCTGTCTCTGTGTCTCTGTCTCTCTCTTCTCTCTCTCTCTTTTCTCTCTTCTCTCTCTCTCTCTTCTCTCTCCCTCTCTCTTTCTTCTCCTCTCCTCTCTCTCTCTCTCTCCTCTCTCTCTCTCCTCTCTCTCCTTCTCTCTCTCTTTCTCTCTCCTTCTCTCTCCTTCTCTCTCCTTCCTTCTCCTTCTCTCTCTTCCTCTCTCATTTCTCTCTCCTTCTCTCTCCTTTCTCTCTCCTTCTCTCTGCCTTTCTCTCTCCTTCTCTCTCTCTCTCGCTCTCTCTCTCGCTTCTCTCTCTCTCTCTCTCTCTCTCTCTCCTCCCTCTTCTCTTTTTCCTCTCTCTCTACTCTCTCTCTCTCTCTTCTCTCTCTCTCTCTCTCTCTCCTCTCTCGCTCTCTCGCTCTCTCGCGCTCTCGCTCTGTTCGCTCTTCGCTCCTTGCTCTCTTGCTCTCTCGCTCTCGCTCCCTTCGGAAAAAATACCTTATTATTGCATTCTGATGCCAGTATCTTCATTGCAAGCTTCGTTGGAGATATATTGGAACTCATTCAAGCACATTTGCTCCTCGTCTTTTAGCAGCGACTACTAGAATCGTATATATTCTCGTGAATATGTCAAATTTATGTATTTACTACCGCAATTTAACTGCCTGTACTTGCTTTGGGTCAAAGCAGATGGCCTCAAATGACCAGCAGAGTTATAAACACGAACATTTAATATATTAGTTTCCTTAACCTTGTGGTCAGATCTTTGGGGTCTGCTCATCACCAGGAATGTATATTATCCAAACGTTAACATAAGTACGTGAATCACCAATGATAATTGTTTTTGGCCATAAAGTACATTTTTTGGCCAATGCACAGTGTTGCCAAACGCCAGTTTATAGCCTGCATTGAGCATTCATTCGTTGTGCCTTTCGGTTTAGCTGAAAATGATTCCAGGCGACTTTAAGCGATGCAACTGCTACAAACTAAGCTTTCTGCAACAAGCTGCTCGATTCGTGCAAGACTGTTATGATTTCTTTGAGTGAATATCAATGGTAATGCATGGGTAAAACACCCATCCAAGGAACCTGTGTTGACGACCGGTATCAAATGGTAGAGGAGTTTCGGACTTTGTTTTACAACCAGAGTTTTGAAGTTTATTTGCCGTTTCCTGATCCATCAGTGGGCTGAAAAAGACAAGGAGAGCAGTGGGTGTCGCACGCTCTTTCCGTCGTCGGAGTTTCCACTGCCTCCCGCTCGCGGGCCGTCGACTCGCAGCTCCATTCGCGTCCTGAAGGCCTCTTTCACCTCGTTCTACCGCTGCTGGTGCTGTTCCTTGCTCTTGTTTCCGTCTGGAAGCCGGTAGCTCAGGTAGAGGAGACAATCGAAGTACGGAATCCAGCAGTGTAGCGTGCTCGGGCCATACTCCAGGGACCAGGCTGGTGACGGGCCGAATCCAGCAGTGCAGCGTGCTCAGGCCATACTCCAGGGACCAGGCTGGTGACGGGCCGAATCCAGCAGTGCAGCGTGCTCAGGCCATACTCCAGGGACTATGTTGGTGACGGGCCACCCGGCGACAGCTGCCAGGTCGTTAGAAGTTCTTCAGCGGGAGACCACACATGCTGCAACTTCACTGCAACCCAACGCCGCACACACACACACACACACACACACCACAGAAAGACATGCAAAGTCATTGGCAGCTGCATCCATTGACGTAACAAGCGATGGTGGGGCTATTTTGACCTACCGTGAGGCAGGCCCGAGCCTGCGGCGCCGCCCTAAGCTGGGTCGGATTACGCCAGCCAGGCCGCCGCGACAAGTTCAGAGCTGAATGAGCGGCGGGGTTGGGGGAGAAGGGGGAGAGGGCAGGTTGTTGCAAGAAAATATTGTTCGTTCCTATGCGGAAAAACACACTGAACTCAGTCGTAGTAATTTTGTCTCGAGTCTTTTTTAGTCTTATTTTGTTTTTTATAATTATTTTTAAAGGATTGTTCTGAAAACATCTTATGTGAGGAGTTCCTATTTAAACAAGTGTAACTCCAATGTAACTCACTGAAAGCGCATTATAACAACTGCAATATATTTATAAGGAGTTTCTGCACCTGTTGATACCTCATTTTCTTTTCGGAATTATTTTCCGGGAACACAGCGCGACTGCCTAGGCCCTAGCCGCGTTGAAAACAGGGAACGTTTTTCGAGCTACACAGCTCGTTTTGAGGAACCAGTGTATGTGTGGATTTTGGACAGTAATTTTATCCCTAAAACTTAAAATATAACACAAATATACGTCTAACGACAAACTTTTGATAATTTCCTATCGATTGAGAGGCAACGTAAGCATAAATCCAGAAATAAGGGTTTTGAATAAATTCAGGCTAAACCGGCATTCGGCCAGTCTGCACAATGGTAATTACTTTAAGATGACATTCATACCTTCTGTTATGTTTACTTCTTATGTATCAAGCTTGAAAGACTTCCTCATTTCAAATGGCATATGAGCGGCTTGTGACAATGGCGACCGATTATGTGTATGAATGTTTTAAACTAACAGCCTTGTTTCGTTGTTTCAGTGCATCTACTCGGTTGGACGGCGGTATTTGAACGAGACCATGTTGAACGGTAAGTCTGTACGATTGAACACGTCGATATCGCCAACGATCTGTTTTCGAGGCAGGCACTATCTTTATTGGTATACAACACACACATCGTCTGGCTTCATTGTCACATATATTTTTACCGACTTGCCATTTAATCATGACAAGAAGCCACGGTATTTCTGAGACAATTGTGATGATGTGAATGGTCAGTGCTTTCTCACTGATGCTGAGCACTAAGCAGAGATTAAGCGCGTTTAATTCCACTTGACCCACTCCCACTGGCCAATACACAGTGTGAGGCGGCATATTTTCTTATCAGCACGTCCCATATTACTGAAGCTTAGTTGAACGAAACGCACCTAACTATCACGGTTTACCAGTTACAAATAAAATGAAACAGCTTTTGTTATCTGTGTTATTTTTACGTTTTTGTTCGCATGGTACAGATTTCGATTTAAAGCAGTGGTTCCCAAATGGTGGGTCATGACCCCATTTGGGATAATAGAGCCATTCTGCGGGGTCGGGGGTAACGAAGGCCTTTGAAGTTGAACTATAAATGTTACGCTAAGACAGCTTTGATGCAGCCCTCGGCTAAAACATTCCCAGACAATATAACAGCTGCAGCACCTATTTCTTACGCGTTCGTTTTACTTAACGCTTCAAAACGGAAACCTGTCTGCTTAAATTCTTATGCAGAGCAGCTAAACAGCTCGAATCAGCCCACCATCGGATTTCCGCCACGCGCTGCGCGGAAGGAATTCAGAAATTGGTGAAGAAAAGAGAATAAATACATTTGACTGTGCCCTCAGTCTGTATTTTGTATTGCGACTTGCAACTTGCAACGCTCCAATGGATGTGTGTAAACGGGTGCAACCAACACATTGAGAAACAATTATCGCTATTTCTGATAAGTTGATATAAATTTTGAAGGTTGGAGAATGGCCTCCTCTCACTGTTGAAAAGGGGTAATTGTGTCCGGACTCCGGAGGGCTGGGATCCACTGATTTAAAGGGAGTTAACCCTTCAAATCGTGGAAGAAGACTACAATTTATATACAATACTCGGCTGCTAAATGCGATAACAGAAGACCTTTTTCAACTTGTCTCATCAATCGCATAAGCGCCTGGCGGAAGAATTTAAACAGACAGGTTTCCGTTTCAAAGCCTCAAGTAAAATGAATACATAAGACATAGGTGCGTTCTGTGCAGCTGTTTATTGTTATATTGTTTGAGTGTTTAGCCGAGGGCTGCATCAAAGCTGTCTTAGCGTGACATTTATGGTTCAATTTCACAGGCTTTTGTTACCCCCACAGAATGGATCCGTTACCCCAAATGGGGTCATGACCCACCGTTTGGGAACCACTGATCTATGATGAAAATTACCATCATAACCTGTGCCTTTTGCGATGGTACTGTCTCATCTAATGCTAATAGTCAATTTTGAATTGAATTGAAGATGTATCTAGGACATTTTTATTCGACCACCGCGCTTGTGTGATTACTGTGATAAGAACCATCTAGGAGGAAAATTACCATCATAACCTGTGCCTTTTGCGATAAAACTGTCTCATCTACCGCTAACAGTCATTTGTCGCGTATTTTGTGTGGCTAGTTATCTCGATATATGGGCGGCTCCCGTCCCATTTATTTTTATACCCGGCTATCTGGCCACCTGAGGCCGTTCCTATAAAAATCGAGGCATTTTTTTATAAAATCATAGTCTCTGATCTGCGAACTACTGTTCAATGACTCGAAAATAAAACCAAGAAACTCAATAAAACTAAGCATGCTGTCGTTTTCATGCTGTTGTTGATAATCGTTCAGCATGCTTCGTTGATACTTGATAATAATGACTTGCTAATAGTATAAAATGACTGAGACTGATATTTTTCATTTATTAGAACGGCCTCTGGTCACATTTCCCGTTCCATATGTTGAAAGGAAGAGATGTGTGCCAGGAATCTCCTCCTCCTGAAAAGTAAGCCGACCCGGCCCGGCTCGAAGCCCTCAGCTTGCAGCGCCTCGGCCGCCTCTGCCGCCGCCCGCCGTCACCGAGGCTGCCATAACCCGAACATGGGCGGCAATGGTGTTGACCGTCCCCCTCCCAGGCCATCCTGTCCGAGTTCACTGTCATGGAGGTCTGATTGTGCCACCATCGGGTAACGGAGGAAATGGGGGAGGGAGCAGAAGGAAGGCAGGATGAAAAGATTGCTCATCCTTGATGGCGTGTGCGGAATAAGCGCTGAGCACTTGTCGGAATGGGAAGGTTCTAGACAGTTCCACGTCAAAACTTCAGACGCGTGCGCTGCGCACTGCACAGCCATGCCGAGCCGAGCCACTGCTGGTGTAACGTCGACGAGGTCTGGATCAAGATAACTTTGTCTGGATGACTGTAACGACCAGTGGTTGGAAGCTACACGGATTCAATCGTATTGAGTGATGTCTCGGACAGTTTCCGATCCAGCGCCAATAATGAATTGCCAAATATTTCCACACGGATAGACCTATCCACTCCTGCTAGACGGCAAAGATAGAGGGCTTGTTTTTAGCCCTGTTCTGGACGATAATTTCAGTCCATTTGGATACTTCATGCGGGTAGTTGAAAGTCATTCGGTGAAATTTAACGACGATGTTTGCATGTAATTGCGCCGCCAGGTCCTGTCCTCAAAGTCGGCATTACAAACTATTATGATGAGTTTCGTTGTTTGTATATTCATCGGGGCAAAAACATCGACATGTTTAGGTTTATTGACTTGTTCCCAGAAGCTTACATTGCGTCACGAGTTATTACCGAGCGGTGAGCGGACGCTTCTCGCCCCGTGAGATTTCTCATCAACTTACCAAACAAATTTACATTCGATCCGGCACGACCCGGCCCAACACGACCCGACATGGCCCGACGCGGCCATACAGAGTACAGACGCTCTTCGGAAGGTAATCACTTTGCAACCACTGCACTGCCGCAATTGAGATTAGGCTTTGATCATTGGATAGCTACATCGAATCAATTTTACTTTGAACAAAAATATGCACATACAAAAGTTATAATTTAACCCTCGCCTAATTTAACTGATTCACCTCCACCGTACGGGGGGGGGGGGACTGACAGGCTAATAGTGTTAACTTCAAAACCAAGCAACATAGAGCAACGCGTTAAGAACCAGCATGTTGCCTGTCATGTGAAAAATCTATCAGCATGCAATTTTTAGGCTTCAGCCCAACGGGTGACCTTCCAGGTCAAGTGCATTTCCTCGACTCGATCATGTCCATAATAGCGACTCTGCTCTGTTAGAAAACCTCCAAATTAAACATTGACTATTATATATAAATATATATATATAATAATAATATATAATATATATTATATATAATATATATATTAGTTATAATATATATATATATATACAATATATATATATAATATAATACATATATATAGTATATATATTAATATAATACAACACTAATATATATATTATATATATATATATATAAATATATATATATATATATATACTATATATATATATATATATATATGTGTGAATGAAAATGCACGTTCCTAGACCAGTTTGGTCTCAGAATTACACAAAAGGTATTTATTTGGTCGTTTCTGGTCAAAAAGTACCAAAAGTGATGCAAAAATACGTCATGAGTTTCTTTCACTGAGGGAGCCACCACTCAGTCGAAAATAGAGATATTGTTTTAAACTTGGTTTGGGTATTGATCATGCTCAGCTCTCTCACATATGCTCCAGTTTTTTAACATCTTTGAAAAATTCGATTTTGTAGTGATGTTCCCAAATAAATCAGTTTTTATTAATTTTTGGGTTAGAAGACTAAAATTTAGCAAATCCGAGATTGCCATTTCAAAGAAAATGTCATTCTCTATTTTCGTCGTTTTCTGTTTGCAACTTGCTGCAAAACAAATTTTTCGACAGTTTTTCAAACATTTATCGTTTGTCACCCAACATGACGCCACTAAAACGTCATTTGCCGTTTACCGTTTACACGATGAGTTATTGTGCGAAACGTTTTAAAACATTTCAAAATGTTTTGAAAAGTTTTGAAGATCCATTTCTTTACTGCACAACTTTTGTAAGAATACAATATATTACAAAATAGCGGTTTGGTGGTTATTAGCAATATAAGTATTTATAGGTTAGTTGTGATGCCCAGATCTCCACCGACTGAATATTTTCAAATGTTTCAGAATGTTTCACAAACATTCTGTGGCGTGGCACACTATTGGTCGCAATATGAAACCCCGCAATTGACGGATAATGGACTCGCCCAGTACAATGCGAAGCGATTCTAGCATATCATTGCGCAAGCATAGACCGTCCCGTGATTCATGACGCAGCCAGATTTAGTAACTAGTACGACGGTATGCTAAACTGAACGAATGGACTCTAGACGCATGTGTTCTTTAAAAAACGTCCATTGTTGTATCATGAACTTGTTATGAGCTCAATTCACGTTTCCATAAAGTTATTGAATAGTGATAATATCGATTAATCGCCTAAATCAGTACCCAATTTATTTCATGGAATAGGTATATAATTTACTAAAACTTGCATGCCAATTACCAAAACATTTTATAATATTTCAGAAACATTCAGAATCATTTCAGCGCAATAATCGATCGTGAAAAGAGCTGATACTTAGGTATAATTGCGAGTTTAAAAGAACGCTGCAACACATATTTTGTTCAAAGTAAGATACATCCTATTACACCAATTACATCAAACGATTTAGTTCGGA
>VOPJ01013747.1:0-14145 GCA_014673585.1 Semibalanus balanoides
AATTTTTGGGAAAAAAAGAAAACCTTCACGCTGCCATAAGTATGACTAGTGTATGGCTAATGTATTGGCAAAGGTAAAACAAGTCGACTGTAATAAACATTTAGCAAAAAGAGACTACGACATCGGCTCAGGAACCCCATTCAAATACATTGGGGACTGGGGATGTTACAGATGTCAAAACCAAACCAGAATTTCTCTGTGATTCGACCCTCAGTGGTTGTTTTGTTTTATTTGTTTAATTGTTTATTAGTTATAAAGCAACCACAGGCCAAAGCCCATTTACGGATTTAGTCAAAAGCACACACAACCTCATACATTCACAATTCAATACCTAACTACATGATGACAAGACAATAATATAAATGGATAAATAAATCTGCTTACCCTACGCAAAAAGAAACAGTGATTAAAGTGTAAAAGTATATAAGCTAAAAGTGTAAAGTAATATAAGCCTAAAAGTCAGCACCGCTGCCCCAACATGGGAATTAAAAACTGCCTTACAATACATGCAAACTTAAAGCTTGCGCTTAATGGTAGTTGAACAAAAGAAATCATTTCTGGCATTTCCTGCAGAAGCCTGTTGCAGTCGCTTGGCAGCCGCGATAAAAAGCTTGCTGAGTACTGAATTCACCCTACCACTCCGGCACAGCGAAACAGTCCTGTGTGTCGTGTGCGCGTCGGTGGGCGCAGACAGGTGAAAACATTCGACACTAGATTTCTACAGTCAAGACGGCACGAAATACAGGAAGCAAAAATGCAAAACATGTTATGTACTTATAAATAGTTCAAATGTAACTGTTTATTTAACTTATACTCATACCATAATTGCAATGCCAAGCACGCAAAATGGCTATCTCAACTCAAATATAATGTTAAGGTGGCAGTGTCCTTTTAACCCGATAACGACATTTGAATGTTTGTGAAGCATCTTTGCGGAAGCGAGTGCATTGTGAATGCTTGCCAGTTGCCACGCCACACGGAACTCATCAGTCATCCTCCCAGACGTCTCGTGCCACCATCCCTGATAAATTTCAAATGTACGGCCTCCTGCTCCGTCCTTTTAAAGTTTAAACTGGCAGGCAGGAAGCGCACCAGATGTCGCCGAATGAGTTGAGCCAACGGCCCGCTAACTGCACGTTAATTGGCCGTGGCTGGGCCCGGAACGCCCCCCGGTTTACCGGAAGTCGAGCGAGGCGTGCGGTCTCACGGTCGACGCTGGCCAGTAGCGGCGGGCCATTCTAAGCACCAGCGTCTGCACAGCTTCCCACGCCGACCCCTGGGCCAGCTCTCGTCCAACAGCGGCAGCGGGGGCGCGGTGTCGCCCTCCGCCGTTCTCGGCATGTCACCGCCACCTGCCCGGTCCCAACCGGTCCTCGCGGCTCGCGGCTTGACTTGCGCAGGACGGGATCGGCTAGGCGCCGCCGAGCCCGGCGCCACATTTTCATGATATTGATTTGAGCGACTTTGTCCCGAATCGCATAGCTCCCGAGCGTTTTAGCGTCGCGTGTTAGATAAAGCACGGAAGGCACGAAGACGCCCAACTCCTGTCGGTTTAAAAACAGCGCGGCTGGAGATATGAGATAGCTCGGACAAAGCGAGCGACTGTCTGTGGAATGGTCCGGGGCAGTTAACGGCCCCATGTGTACCTACCGCTACCGGAGTAGTCCATTGCCGGTGCATGTCTGGCTGCATTGCGACAAGTCAGAGCTGCTGGTTGTTTTAATGCAGGCCGGGCGCCGGCGCCGAGTGTGCTCTGCAGACAGACAACTATGCAAGACTGCAGCCCGCAGGACGAGCGAGCACTCTCACCCGACAGCGGCCCGCGCGAGCTCCTAATGAGCGATAATTATCTACCTCTGATCCGGAAACTCATTTGCAATTACCCGCTCGTTTCTCGCGTTGCCACGCGGCTGCGAAGTGGCGTCACACTTGCTCTGTCATTGTTGTTGCCGAGGATAAAAACGCTCTCGTGCTGCCACAGTTCTGCAGTGAGTTGGAGGCAGTCCTGACTCAAACGGCTCCTACCCGACTATACCGAAGAAGGGAAATCACATAGCTCCAGTCCCCCGCAGTATTCAGTGTCTAATAAATCAGAAGACTGCCCCGCTGACGCTGCCATGAGACGTTCTCACATTATTACAGTCCTTCTGCACCAGTGGGAGAATCCCGAATCACGAATGATAATGACGTCCGTCGCACGAAATGCACTCGCGTAACGCCAGTCCTACAGCGGCGCCACAAGAAACACAAGGACCTGCCGCAGGGGCCAGGTCGTGGGTTAAGGCCCACGGCGTCCGAGCCGGCTGGTGGCAATTCCTGCAGCGCATCATTACCGCCTGACAAACTGGCGCTGCTGCGAGACTGGTGCCCGGGGCATGGCAATTGTGAGGCAACTCACATATCTGCCAGCTAATAATCCCCAACCAGCGCAAAACCACATGACCCGCCATCTTGCTTTGATGTAGTGTGCTCATCACTGAAAAAATAGCCACCCAAAATTGTTAGGGATGTTTCTCGGCTTCTGTGTGACCTTGGCCAGAGCGCTGACCACAGGAAAATGCAGTGTTCGTGACGGCCACCCTGGAGCCGGCTCATCTCATGTGTGTGTGTCATGTGTGAACTGCTTAGTTACAATCTTCGCTCATTGATGGATGATGGGTACCTCAATATCGGGTATCTATATATAGATACCCGATATTGAGGTACCTTCCGGGTAGTGTGTGATCGTGACTGATCGTGACTGTAAACCGCTCAGTTATAACTTATATATATATATATATATATGTAAGTGAGCGGTTTACAATAGTTGAAAGTGTAACACAGTTTTTATCGTTCGCTAAATTGTGATTTCGCTCGACAGTCAACGACTCACGAGTAAGCAAATTACTTTACTTAATGACATTTTGTATTTTCATTGGTAGATTAATGAAATGTCATTTCCAAATTTCATTCCCAAGCCTAAGCCACCTGAATCAGAACGCAAAACATGAGGATGTAGCATTGCTCACTGTTTCGATATTTCACTGTTTACCTCCTCATATTTTGCGTTCCTTAGAATCAGGCACGTCCGTCGCACGAAATGCACTAAATATGCATCAAATATGCATTTCTAAAAAGCACGAAATAGCCAATCGGGGGGGGGGGGGGCGGCGTGGCCGCCACCCCCCCCCCCTGGAAGCCCGGCGGGCCACGAGACCGCGCAAAGCGCGGTATCATGGGTCGAAGACCACATGAAGCATGGTCTTTAAAGAGTATAGAGCACTTCAGAGGTTCTTTAGGGCCACCAGGGCCCTCTCTGAAAGACCAAGGGGCCCTTGGACGTTCACAAGAGCCCTGTGCATGTCAGAGGGGCCCCTGGACAAGCATAAAGGGCCTCCCTCCGAGCGGGTCAGAGGGCCCTCTGAACACGTCGAGTGGGCCCATAGCCAGCACAGAGGGCCCCTGGGAAGGTCGTTGGGATCCCTGGGCAGGTCAGAGGGGCCCTGGGCAGGCCGGGGGGCCCTTGGGCAGGTCGGAGGGGCCCCTGAGCGGGTCGGAGGGGCTCCTGAGCACGTCGATAGGGCAAAAAAGCAGCCAGCGCAGTTCCTTACCAGGTTGAAAGGGCCCCTGAGCAGGCTGGAAGGCCTCTAACTAGACCAGAGGGCCCCTGAGAGGTTCAAAGGGCCTCCTTGCAGGTCAGAGGGGCCCCTGACCAGGGCCCATGAACATGCCAAATGGCCCCCTCACCAGTACGGAGGAGCATGCCTTTTTATCCATTCTACTGGCCCCTTTAACGCTCGGGAATGGGCCTTCTCAAGGCCCTTTATTGGGCGAAATCCTGGCTACGTGCCTGGTGAGAGACCCTTTTGAGGCGCGGCCCCGGAACGAAATCCTGGCTACGTGCTGGTCCATGGACCCTTTCTGAAGGGTCTAAGGGTTTTCTGGTTCAATCCAACTCATCAAAAGTGAAGAAGAAAAAATGCATCACAAAATAAAGTGTCCGAAATCTGTAGAGTTTTTAATATTTTGGGGGGCCTTCAACGCTCAGGAAGGACTATTTTAAGGCACCGTCCCCCCACCCCTCCCTGAACGAAATCCTGACTACGTGCCTGCTTAAAACTGCAATCCATAATTCACCTCTCTGTTTAGTCTTACTTAACGTGTATTGTCTGCTAGATTATTTATTAAAAATAGCACGGTGAAAACTGTTGCACAAAGCATATCAGGTACTTTCGAGGTGATCAAATGGGTCTTACAATCCATTTCATGTCCTCATCTTTGCAGCATGATCTGTTCTACAACCAGGTTATATTATGAAACTAGCACCACAACATCGACGGTGTTCATACGTCAAAGTCAGACGACGCCCAGACACCGGTACAAATCGACAGCACGCTGGATGAGTTGCCAATGATGACAGATGGTGGGGGCGGTTCACCAGAGACGTCCAATATGACTGGGCGCCGCAGCCGCGCGACAGACGGTGGATGACTTGTGTTCGACCAAGGTCTCTCTCTGACGGGGCGACATTAAGCCGATAAGGAATTCGATGGGGTTCGTTTGACAGTGTCCAAAGAGCAGCACAGGAGCCGCTAATGCGAGGCGATTCATTCAGTTTTGACAGCCCCGTGGGGGAGGGGGAGGGTCTGTCGCTGTGATGTATTCGCCGTGTGAGCTGTGGTATGTTCTATTTTCAGGCTGGGACTGGTGGCCCTGATCACCAGCTTAGGGAATTAATCGGAAACACGGCATTGGAACAGATCGGATGCCGCCATGCGCAATATCAGTCGATGTCCGTTACGCGAGCTGGGATTTTTCCCCCACTAGCGGAACCTGTCATCATCTAGATCCCCGTGAGTGAGCGATATGCTGATTTTTTTTGATAAATTTTATCAAGCCGTTTTACAGGAGCATCAACTTACCGATTCTCAGGCACAAAAAACGAAAAACCACCCCTGGGAATGGCTCAGTTTTTTTTTTCTTACAACACAATGCTAAAGAATAGTGGTTATTTCATAAGAAAAAACAACCTTCGGTTATTTCTGCACAGTATCCGTCGATGTCCTTTATTTATGTCGCTAGATGAAAGCTCTATGTAAATGCCCGAATCGTCTGAATTGCTATCTCGCTTCAAAAGCGGTTATATTTCAACTGATCAGTGGTCAATATAAAATGATTATAATGTTCGTCATTTGATGCTTTCTTTAGCATTGCATGAATGACTTGGTCATGTTTAAATTACAGAATGTCACGTTTCTTTGCTCTAAAACTGCATTGGATTTCTTCATTGTGTAGCGAGGTATCTTAAATTCACAATTTTTCGTAGCATGATTTTCGTAGCATTGTAGGAATTATCTCATATACCTATATTTCTTGAGTCAAAACAACCGCATAAATGACCACCAGTTCGGCAAAATCACCCTGCATCAAGACAGAATTATATTTTCAGCGGAGACTCTGTCATAAATTTTCCGTCAGCCCGATCCAATACGGAAGCGACAAATGTACTGAAGAGACAGTCTGATAAAACCGAACATGGTAGCCTTAACCACCCGTATCTTCCGATCACTTGTCATAATTTCTACTACGGTTTAGCATCTCAGCTCATCACACCGAGCACCGCGAGACAAATCAAAAGGAAACAGCCCAGGCCACGGGACGTCTTCCGAGAACCAATCTCGACCACGAGGCCCTCCACTCCCGGGGTCTGCCACCTTCGACATCCGCCATTCCGCCCGACCACCACTCTTCACAGACGCCGCCTCCACTTGCCGCCAAACTGCAAATGAGTGAGCCGCAAATAGTACGCTTCGCTACCGCGCCGCCCTGCTGACTCGCTACCGCCCCCGGCGAACTTCTCCGTCAAGGGCGCACTAGACGAGTCAATATGGCGAGATGCCTCGGTCTGCAGACGAGGCGTCTGCAACACGTGCGGCATGCGAGCGTCGCGTGACCCGAGGATGACCTTAGAGGATGGCCGGTCGCCAACGGAGCTGGTTAGTGCGGCATGGGATGGGGTGGGGGATGGGGGGATGCTACTCAGAATTCACCCAGGACGGTGTGGGTGCCTTGCATGACTGCTAAGTGCTCCCACCTAAGCTCACTGAAGGAATGCTAATTGTTGGGCTGGACAGGCTATATAATCATATTGCAGCCAGGAGGTTGCGGTAAGGCTCCGGGCAAGTGTTCCTCGCAATTTTAGACTGTGGCCATGAATTCCGCAGACTGTGGCCATGAATTCCACAGTATGTGCAGTATGTTGGCAGACACCGTTGAGACTTTTTGCCAGAATTCATGAAAGAATAAGATGGCCCTGAATCATTAATGGTCATCAATCACTACCACTACTCCCGATGAGCTCTTGTTAAAAGTTCAGTCATGGGACAACTTTGCTTATATCGAACAATACACAACTTCGCAAAAAATCAGTTATTTTTTGCCTTTGCCAAACTAAAGCGTAACATTTATCACATTTACGATAACATAGCAATAGCCGTTTTCACGATGGCTTATTTTGCGCAAAATGTTTTAAAACATTTTAAAATGTTTTAAAATGTTTCAGTGGTAGCCGTTCTTGATGGGCTAATTTGCGAAGAAGATGTTTTAACCTCGCCGGGTATGGACCGTAGGTGCGAGGGTTAAAAACATTTTTTTCGCCAGTAGTCCATCGTGAAATAGCGCGCTACTACTAACACTTTTAAAATGTTTTAAAACATTTCGCGCAAAATAACCCATCGTGAAAACGGCTAATAGCGAGCAGAACAAATTAGCAGCATTGAGTAACATTTCGGTGAGCGTTTGGTGCGTATTACAATCTTCTGAGTAAAATAGAGTATATATATATGCCTTTTTTATTCGTAGCAAAGCAAATATTGAATAAAACAGATATAACAATACAACATTTGTTTTTGATAGAATAAGTCATTCAAACAAACTAATGCAAGAAAGAATATCACAGAAGGGTTGTGTATGTGGTAATAAGTAAGACCCATTCTTAAGGAAGGTTAGTCTGTTTGTTAATTTTGTTAATTAACATTGCTTGTAAAAAGAAGGTTAATTTGTTAGCAAAAGGGTCAATGGGTGGGACACTCGCCTGAGCAGTATTTAAGTGGGTAAAGGCGTCTTCTTTGGGCTGGCAGTATGGGTTTTCCATGTTCTCCCGTGACAGAGCGCAGGGGCTGCGGATTCGGGGGGGGGGGGCCAGGGTGTTCGCAGATTGCACACCTGGAATATTTTGGAGGGGGTGCAAATCACTATTTTACACCCCCTGATTCCTGGGAAGGCCTGCAATTAAATGTACTGAATTCATCCAACAGCTGCTTGTATACCGCGCGAAGCGCGGTAATGGGTCCAAGACCAACGCGAGCGTGGCTCTTTTAAAGAGTTAAAAAGCACTTTAAGGTTCTTTAGGGCTACCCAGGGCCCTATGAAGACCAAAGGCCCCTTGGACGTTCACAAGAGCCAAGAGCTCATGTCAAGACGGGGCCCCAGGACAAGGCCGAAAGGTTCCCTGAGCGGTCGGAGGGCCCTCTGAACACGTCGAATGGGCCCCTGGCCCAGCCAGGAGGGCCCTGGGCAAGGTTCGGTAGAGTCCCTCGGAGGTGTAGGAACCCGGATGGTCGGAGTTCCATGAGCAGGTCAGATGGGCCCCTGGGAGCTGGGGAGGTTTGAAATGGCCCGCAAAGCGGTCAGAATGCACACCCTTGAACACGTCTGAATGGGCGCCCATAGCCAGCACAGAGGGCCCCTGAGCAGGTCAATAGGGGCCCCTGGGCAGGTCTAAGGGGCCTTGAGGCGGGGTCAGATGGCCCCCTGACACACGCACAAATAGGACCCTAAGCCGCCAAGCAGCGGATGGCCCTGGGAAAATGTTTCCGGAAGGCCCCTGAGGAAGGTCGAAAGGCCACATGAGTGGAGTCATAGGGCCCCTGACACGAGGAATGGGCCCTAGCAGCATAAGAGGGATCCTGGGCCAGGTCCCGTAGGGGCTTCGGAGGTTGGGGGGCCCCCTGGGAAGGTAGGAGGGGCCTCATAGCGGGGGCAGCAGGGCCATAAAACATCGACTAATGGGCCCCTAAGCCAGCAAAGGGGCTCCCTTGGAAGGGTCGTAACGGGGTCCGGGAAGGTCCGGAGGGGCTCCTGGGGCAGGTCAGAATGGCCCCCTGGGGGAGACCAAAGTGTTCGCCAGAAGTGGGTCCCAGGAGGGCCCCCTGAAATCCACGCCCAACACTGGGGCTTTTCTTCAGCCAGATCATATGACGGTCCTGCGAGATAGGGCGCAGTGGGTTGTTTAAACCTGCCCTTGGAACTATACTCGTAGTGCCACAACCTGAGGAAGGCGCACGGTGGCCTCTGTGATAAACGTGTTCCGTCATAAGTGCTGGTTCCCTGGGGTTATTTCAAGAAAAGGGCCCATTGAAAGTAAGAAGCGTCGGAAGGAATCACTCTCCGATAAGAAGCCAAGCGTACAGCACCAATGGGTCCCTAGCCAGCTCAGAGGGTTCCTGTTAGGTCGTAGGGGACCCTGTACAAGTAAAGGCCCCTGGGCGACGTCAAAGAGAGGGTCCCTGACACGTCGATGGGCCCTACCAGCCACCATAAGGGCCCTTCTTGGCTTACGTGCCTGAACCACCTAGGTCCTAGAGGCTATCACTATATGCTATCACTTTCTAACTCATCTATAGAGTTGTAGGTAACAGCTCACGTAAACAATGTGTCGCATGACTTTCGTAAATATTTTGCACATAGGACCTTTTGTGATGCCCTCGACCTGTCAACAATCCTTACTTTATCTCATGCAGGACGTGTGATATACCCTTGGGGAGACTTTGGGTGATCTTGTCGCAATCAAGGCTTTGGAAGAAAACAGTGGTCTAATAAACCGAATTCCCTCGATTTTGACCGTTTTGAGCCGACATTGCACCTGAATAGTGACCTGTGACTACGCGCAAAAATTTGAGCGATAATATTTGCGTCTCGTTGAGAGCTTTCGAATGCGCCTGTGCGTCTCAGAGAGACTGCGTATGTTTTCCAGAACATAGGCGGAGGGGCAATATTTTCCCTCTCCCCCGGTCAATGGCATTCGGTTGAGGCCCTGGTCAATGTCGGATTAACTTGCCTGTAGAAACTTGCCTAAGATAAAATGCCTGTAAATGTATATGTTTATATGAATATTCAAATAATCTTTGAGTTTTCTCTGGGTTTATATGAATATTCTATCTTTGAGTTTTACTTATATCGTTTTTGTCCAATGACCAATACATATTTGTAACAGCTCACTTTACCTTACGCTAACTTTGGCCAGCGAAATTCCCTTGAATGGTGTTGCAAATCGTTTTGAACATATTTTACCTGTTGATCAAGGATCAAAGAACAAATGCCGGAAATATAACATTTGAATTTTTATGTAATTCTGCATTATTATTCTTAGTTTATTTTGCTAACCCGTGTTCTAAACCACGTCACTTATGTTCAGTAGGTACTCTAAAGTTACACATGATCCCCTTGTGAAAATATAAGTTGCCCATAGTCTACTTATTGTCCCAATTTGACGTCTCAGCAAATATGTACACACTACATACAGCAAAATGAAGAAACGTCAGAGCGGGTCCATGAAGAGAGAAAAAAAGGAAAAAGCAGAACAAACAGGCAAAAAATAATGTTACAGATTTTTGAAGGGCCTCGGCTATCGAATCACAGCCGCCAACGTTGATGTGCAAAAACGTTATGGGTTGGAAAGCATCAAGGCTATTTTTACCGGAACAAGACTTGATTTTACATACTGCCAATGGGGCATTGCCACCACAGGTTATGTGCGAGCCCATACTATGGGTGGCCGTAGCTGGAGAGCAAGGGCGGATCCAGGGGGCAAAGGACCATGCTCTCCTCCCCAAGGTAACCTGGAAACTTATGTTTCCCCCAAAAAAAAAAATCGATCGGACGTAGGTTGTAAAAATTGCCTTTGCAGCAGGCAAAAATAATACAGCCATTCACGGCGAAAACTGAAAATCGCGCCGCTTCGCAGTATGACAACAACATAACGCAATTTTGCTTAGTTATACATAAATTTGGCAATGGAAAAATGAATTCATTCAGTGTCTGGCAGTCTCTCCCTGGCGGTACCTATTTCCCAGAGGCCACTCCCCAGGGCCCACTCCTTCATAAATAAAATATTAAACTTTCAAGTGGGCTATACATGTTAAGTTAAAGTCTGTCAATTTTCGAAAAGGGTGACGCGACACAAAGACGCGGACATCGCATCCGGAAAGCTGCTTCAGCGGTGTCCAAGTTTGCTGGACCAAAAGCTAGTAGTGGGGTCCAGGGCCAGGACCATCCTCCCCAGCCATTTCGTCCTGTAGGCTCCTCCAGGTCCGAGGGAACCATTTATGTGGCGGAAAGCCGTTCTGTGCCCTTGCGTTTTTAAAAAAAAAATTGCACTGTTAACCAAACTTGTTTGTTACAATTTGGTACATATGTATGCAGTTATTATTATCATAATCTGTACATTACTATTGAGCGCTTACTGCCACCAGATCATCGTGATTTTACTATCCGAAAAGAACATATTTTATTAAACTACCCTAATTTTCAATATTTTTTAATCATAACCGGAATGCGCAATCAGGAAAAGTTTACCTGAGTTGGTTCCAATATTAAAAATTTCGTTTTACACGAACCTAAGATAATTTTTTTACACCGCTTTCCCGTCGTTAGCAATCAATCGCCATCGTCATAACGAAGGCCATCGCATCGTCTTCGGTTCGTTTGTAACGAGTGAATGGATGAATAGCATGTTTTAGCTTTTTATTCTCTACAAGGCCAACCGCCTATGTTTCTGGGTTTTATCAGGCAAACACATCAAAATTTCGCGCCGCTTCGCGACGCTGAATAACAAGTATACCAACATTAACATTAACCCTATTCCCTGCGGGCGGCCAGAATTACGTTAACCTGCGTGGGGGGGGGGGGCAGATTCTGCCCCCCAGAGATCTCGAGAACTGCTAGGCCAATTTCGATGGGACGAACACCATTGGATCCGTCATGACGAAATCTTTCTTTTTGGACCCCGATTTTTTTGTTCAAAAATGGGGGGCCAGGGGGTAAAAAATACGCAAATTTTGGGTGTTTTTTGAAAGGTCATTGTGGACATGTGATTGGACCGATTTTCATGCAAAAAACGTTTTTGAGCTTCTAATGTCATGCTCTTCAATGAGTGAAAAGGCCAAGTACAAAGATGGAAAATCATAGGCGTACCTCAGGGATAAAAATGGTGGATTTTGGATAAAAATATTTTGGCTTTTCGTTAGTGCTTGGACGTGGAACTTCACAATGTGGGATTTCTTGCTGTAATTTTTTAATGTACAAATTTTGCATAGGCGGATTCAGGTAAACAACGTGGGGGCGAACCAATGTGCGGAACGCCTTTTATCATCTTGCTTATTTGGAAGTTGGCTTAAATTGACGGAGTAATATCGCCTCCCATTTTAGTACCCTGGAGCCTCTGCGGACCCAAATAAATGTATAATTCAATTAGTGTATGATGTTCAATTGTACAAATCATCTGACTTAGTTTCTTGACGCTTTTATTTCACACCGCAAAACTACGAAGGAAGTATGCGCCGCAACACCCGCAATTCGTAACACCTCCCATAACATGAACCTGGAGCCACTCTGATGAGAGGTCGATTAAAAAAAAATCACAGAGCACGCGTCATTCAATAATTTTAGGAAAAGTCCTGAAAGTTCAAGAAAATACGACGTAAACGGTTTCAGAAGCGGCGGGCGAAAAACTACCGGGCAGAATCTGCCCCCCGCGGGAAATAGGGTTAGTACTACCTAAAAAAAATGCTGAAAGGCTTTACATACAACGCTGGAAAAAATGTGATACATATTTTGCGTCACTTCAGCCCATCTCCCACTTCAAAAAATTATCAGCGATGGCCCCTGGCGTGCAGCTAAATGGAAATGAGGTTTTGCTTAGTGTTAACTAACGCTAAGGCAATGTCCGGAACAATAAACAACTGCAGCTTGTAACATCTTAGCCGTTTTCATGATGGATTATTTTGCGCGATGTTTTAAGAAACCATTAAATGTTTTAAAACATTTTCGCGTAAAATACATCCATCGTGAAACGGCTCTTTTCTTTTTCGATATCAAAAAAGTCGAAACACTAAAAAAAGTCATAAAAATAAAGAAATAATTGGAAATCGTGTGGATGCAAAATAAAGTGGACGAAATCAGGGAAGAAATTCGAAATCAGGGGTAGGTATGGTCCGCTAAAAATGGTTTCCCCAAGCGGCCGGTCAGATCCGCCCTTGCTGGGGAGGGCCCCCATTTGCAAGGAGGGCCCCCCATGACGACTTTGCACCCCCTCCCGAAATTTGAATCCGCAGCCACTGAGAGCGGGTAAGGCCTGTTGCGCCGCTCACACAACACGTAGTCTGCTTTCAGCTCTGGACATGTCGGGTTGTTTTCTGCGGCGTGTCCCTGGGGCAGCATAGTGGGATGGAAGGGATGTTACCGGTAGACCCTCTCCCCCTCCCACCGCACACACATACATACACAGCCGACAGCCCACTCTAAACGGACCGCCCGGCGCCGACTGCAGTGTCGTCATCAGGCCCACAGAGCCAGCAAATGACGTCCATTTGGACGGCTGGTCTCCCCGGAGATAACCGTGTGTTTTCCGCGCGTTTTTGGTGCCTACGGCCTACACTGGCGGGACGACATAAAAACAGCATACAGGCCTATTTTTAGGCGCAGTCTTTGCTGATTTGACGCTGATCTGACAGCACATAAAAACTGGCTGATCCAGGGGGAGGGGCATCAGGAGAAATGCCCCCCAAACCACCTGAAATCGGCGCAAATTTGCACATTTCATGATAATGTACATATTGTAGGTTCTTTTACTTGTACGCAACTTGTACTAAAGGAAAGTTTTATTTTCATAGCGTCTATAAGTGGCATAAGGGATCGATTACAAAAAATGGATAACTTTTCGTGGGTGATGCCTCCCATGGGCCACAAACTAGATCCAGATCCGCCAATGCACGCAAAAGGTTCTTTAATGCACGAGCTTTGCCTTTGGTTGGCTCTCTGGAGATACCGACAGATTGATTGGGAGGATGGGGAAATGCGTGTTTTACCGATGTGGGATGAGCTGATGTCTGCCCAACGCAAGGAACACTTTCCCATGTGAGTTATTGTAAATGCAAGTGTATTTACTGTACATACATGCATAATTATATGAAATCCTCGTTCGATCATTATTTTGCACAACTGCTAAAGGAACTACTTTCAAAGCGATTCCACGTTATTGCATCATAATACGTAATTACCAGGCGAGAGCAAAGCGCCCGCGAGGTCTTTCGTCAATTGACGGAAGACTTTGCGAAAGACCTCAAAAGACGAAAGACTAGAGGAAAATCTGCAAATGCGCTACCCGACCCAACCGTTAGCCATGCTTTTGCAGATATTTACTTT
Source organism: Semibalanus balanoides (assembly GCA_014673585.1). Lineage (NCBI taxonomy): Eukaryota > Metazoa > Arthropoda > Thecostraca > Balanomorpha > Balanidae > Semibalanus > Semibalanus balanoides. The sequence continues at coordinate 13,462 of VOPJ01013747.1, forward strand.
TACTGAGTGGTGACTGCTGGACATGCCAGGTATAGCAAGCCATCGTCGGAGAATATTGCGAGCCTCGGCGCCAAACCCTCAGCCCTCTGTATGTTCTTCTGTGCAGTTGGCTGTTGGTTGTGCGTAGTCAGCATGCGATAGTAGTTTACATTGCAAATTTTGTCTTTGAATAATATACCTCTGTTCCACTATCCGGTTGTTCTTGCTCAGAGTGTCTCCACAAAAGGAGGCACGATGAGAAAAAATATATTGTCTTTCTATCCTTATGCATGAGCTCACATTAGGTATCGGCGAATTGAAGAGAAATGCACTTTTTTGGCAGAAACAACTTGTAAAAAAGGATTTGATGTATTTTGTCGTCATGCAGCATGGGTTTTGAAATGTATTAACGTTTTCTTTCATGTCGATGCTAAATTTGGCATATTTGGAAAACAATCGAGCTTCAATACACTTAGGGCGTGTTCTGACCCGTCAACTCCCGCGGGGATTCCGGGGATTCGGTGGAAAAGTGCTTTCTACCGATTTCCGTAGCAAAGAGTTAAACGGAATACCAATGTATGAGTACATTGCCGAACAGCAGTAGAGTAAATGCCCGCCGGGGATTCCAGGGATTCCCGCCGTGAATGTGACGGTCAGAACACAGCCTAAATCGGCTCAACAAATCTTAAATGACGGGTCCTGTCC
>VOPJ01013748.1:0-14143 GCA_014673585.1 Semibalanus balanoides
TACATACATACATACATACATACATACATACATACATACATACATATATACATACATACATACAGTAACCAATGAGGTTTATCCGAGCTGCTAGTCTGCAAAACTTGTCAGATTTCGACGAGATCTCCTTGGGGAAGAGTTGGCACCAACGCATCAAACTTGGGGCAGTTTTTGAAAATTTCGGGATAGCTTTTACATTTTTGGGCAGATATCGCTTCCCGGAGAAGCAGCAAGGTTATATGAGGCAGCTCACGTCAGTCGGGTATAAGCCAGCGCGTTACTGCGATCAAAACATTGAATGGTAGAAAGCCCGCGGAATTAGCAAAATGCACCACTTTTGTATCAAATGCGACATATTTTTTTCCTGTCGCATTTCCACCTACCAATAAAATATGTATTACATTTTGTATTTGGGACCTCGACGTCATTATTTAGCTATAGAGATCTATAAAGAAAAGACACAGTTTGTAGACAAGTCTGGCAAGTTGAATACATACAACTATTTTGTTATCGTACTCGTAGCAGATAATCCAGCCAAGGTTTGAGAAATACACAAGTTTTTTCTCCCAGGAACAACAAGTTTTCAGCGGTCGTCAGCCAGTCAGCGGCGGGACTTGCATAGGACTTGTATTGACTTGCTTACATTGACTTGACTTGCTTTACTTGCATTGACTTGCTTTTGCAAATTCGAAATTCCATTGCTTAAAAAAGCGGTTAAGTTTTGGGAAAATAAGTGATTTTTTGGTTATTTATGCTTTTCAATAACGGCCAAAGATAATGGTTATTTCAGTTCAAAATTAATACAAAGGTGAAACACTCCTACTATTGTCTCTGGGTCCTGAAACACTCCTATCTCGTAGGTACATTCGTACTACGGATGCTTGCTTTTGAGCATGGCCAGACACAGCTAGAGAGTGGGTATCCCGCAAGGAGTCTAGTGCAATATAAATTTATGTTTAAGTCTCATGTGTGCTTTGAAATAACCATTCGATGTCACGATACAAGTGCCGCGATGCTACTGTTGGCAGCTCATTTTAATAATGACTGCGTTATCTTCACTGGCAAAGAGACATATCATCACCATGCGGATGGTGCGTATCGCATGCATGGCTTACCTGCCATTCATTCGTGACTCCCCCAGCTGGGCGTCCCTGTCTCTGTTCCGGTTCTCCACGGTCTCTGAAAACAAACGCCGAATTAGTACACATGCAATGTATGAAGTACGCACGTTTTCTGCAGCGTTCTCGTACTGCCGTTTCATTTTTTAGACCAGTGGTTCTCAAACAAGGATTACTACTCTACTTGGGATAAATGAGCTTTCGGGCGGATGCAGCGACGATTGAGCTGCTGAATGCGAAGCTATAGCTGATTCACTTGATGATAGCAAAACAATGCACATATGCTCATCTCTCTTACTTTCTGTGTAACTGTCACCGCACTATCGCAAATAGCATCAAAGCTAATGCATGGTCAACCCACGCCGAGATGGGGGTACATATTCTGTCCCCTCGTTATCTTCCGAAGAAATAAAAGTAGCGAGACGCGCAAGGAAAGCTAGAAAGCTCTCAATAATACAGATCTAAGACATACGCGAAGTTCAAAATGAGGTTGAGGTCACATGTCAAGTCATGGTCAGGTCAAATTGGAGGTATTTGAGTTTTTGGGCCATACATTCCATTCATTATATTGCGACTAATTTTGCACACAGTGCTCTCAAACGAATAATGCATCTCCGCATGAGTAAAAGTGAAATTGTAAGCGTAAAGCGAAAGTCAAGGTCAAGATCAAGTCACAAAGGTCACTACTGTCAAGAGGTCTACAAACACAACAGTGGCCTTTCTCATAAACGTTTGGTAGTAAAAATTATGTTGTATAGTTGTAAGGTTGTGAAGTATAGTTGTAAAATTGTGTTTCATAAAGCAAAAAGTACATCTTACTACACTCGCGAGTTTACAACTATACAACTCTACAATGTTACTACTAATTTGTAAAAAGTCCTTGTTTTTCAGCTTTTCTACAATTTACTACAATTGCATTTCTACTAACCTACAACAATACAACTTAGGTACTACGCTTTATGAAACCAGAAACACACGACAGTAGTAAGTTGTAAACTTGAAACTACAATTGTACTACAGTAGTAGGATTGTGAAAACTCTTTATGAGAAAGAGCACAGGTGTGGATACAGGATTCTCATTGAAGGGGCGACAGGTCCAAGGGGAGCATTTTACGGCACCTGACGGGGATGCCATGGTCGGGGATGCCAATTTAAGACAGGAATTAGCAATATTGTAGAAAATGCAATTTTCTTTCTTCCGATGTTTTGTATTTGCAATTTGCATCAAAAGTCGATATTTTTTGTTATTTTTTGTTATTACACTTTTTGTTATTATGCAAATATTCACCTATGAACCTGCAACTAGTTCATTGCGCGATCGGGTGGCATGGGGTCAGGGCCTGCGCAACAAGGTCTGCTTAGCGCGTGTCCTGACCTCGGAAATCCATCCATGCAAAACATGCGGGCTAAAGTTATTTTACAAAAATCACATTAAGTCAAAATATAAAATTTATCAATACAAATAAATCGGCATGTTTCAAGACAAGTTGTGTCTTATAAATACGGAGGTTACATTAAGTGGTCTGTATCTGGTCACTAAAAGCAAAAAACGTAACTTCAAAAATGACACAATGAGTTACTAACAGAGCCATAAATCAGTCAAAAATAACAATATTGCTTTTCAATTTGGTTCGAGTATGCCTGGTTCTTGAAAATGTATTCCATTTGTTAATATCTTCAAAAAGTATTTGTTGATTTTTTTCCGAAAACTTTTTTGTCAAGCATTAAAAATAGTGAAAATCAATCATAATTATTTTCAAAACAACAATTTATTTTCATTCCTTTGACGATTTAATTTGCAATTTTGCTTTAACCCTATTCCCCGCACGTGGCCAGAATTATGTTTAAGCTGCGGGGCAGACTCTGCCCCCCCCCCATCCCCCAGGATGTCTCGAGACCCGCTGGGCCGAGTTCGATGGGACGAACGCCATTCGATTGCTATGTCAAGATCGTTCTTTTTGGACACAAAGGTGTCTTGTTGTTCAAAAATAGAGGGCCAGGGAAAAACAACTATTTTTATATGTGTGTTTTTTTTTAGATCGTTGCAGCCAATGACAAGCCAATGAAACATAGTCATCTCTGGTTCTGCCAATTTTCATACCCAAAGCGTTTTTGAGCTTAAAGTGTACTGCTCTTAAATATATGAAAAGGAAAAAGTACCAAACAAAACACAAAACGTATTCAGGGGATGTTAAATGGGGGAACTTCTGATAGTAAATATATGTCGTTAGTAATTGTTTGGGACAATATAAACGTCCCCTTTTTCTGCAATTTATTAAATGTAATATATTGCACGATTGCACATAGGTGAATCCGGGTTAACATCGTGGGGGTAGGGGGGCACCATGTGCGCAACGACTGTAATCATCTGACTAATTTGAAGTTAAACCTAATCTGACGGTGGGTATCGCCTCCCATTCTAGTACCTGAGTGTGCCTCTGGCCCAAAATATGTGTAACCCAAGTACTTATGATGTATATTGCAGTGACGTCATCTCTTACGCATTCATTGCACCGCAAACTACGAAGGAAATATGCGCCGCACAACTGCATTCGTAAAACTCTCCCAAAACATTAGCCTGGCACCACCTCTACGCAACTGATTTTTCTAAAATTGTATATATTACGCGTAATTAAGTTCTATAGGATAAGTCACAAAGTGTCAAGACGTTAAGCCTTAAAGTTTAGAAGCGGCAAACGAAAAACCACCGGCGGGGGCAGGATATGCCTCCGCAGGGAATAGGGCTAAGACTGATTTGTCTATGATGTTTCAAACACGTATCGTTTTCCACTAAAAATTATGATATGGCGTCACTAAAACGTCATTATCTCCCAAAATACTCCACCCATTTAATCACAAAGATGTATAACTAATGAATCATAAGGTACTAAAAGTTTCACGTCGATATATATTATAGTTTGTAAATTATTAAGCACTATCAGGGAGGGGAAAGAAATTGCTGCCAAGCTGGGTGCGGAATAAATGACGCCAGCTTTGTTTTACAAGTTATGAATCTCTGCTGTGGCAGGAGAGCAATGCCTAATCACGGACTCGGGGATTCGTGAAGCATTGTAGCTTGCTCGATAAAACAGGGGATTCGTATCCCAGAGCCTTGGCTTCAACACCGACTCGGTGCTGAGTTTTTGTAGCGCGACTGTGTTGCACCTTTAACTCGCGTGCGCCGAATGCATCACGCTGTGATTGGCTGTTGTGTCTCTTGTTGACACGTGAGTGTGACCTGAGGTGAGGTCCGACGTGTACCGGGGACGGACGGTCAGTTGGTCGGTAAGTAAGTGACCGGTGAGGTAAGTGACCGACACGGTGCTGCTGGTGCGGTGAGTGTAGCCGTAGCCGGCTGGGTTCATGCCCTGTTGGCCATTGTTCTGTATGCCCCGGTGATTTCCTCCCTCATGACCGAGTAGTTCCTCGGCTGGTATCCGAGGGACTGCTCGGCTGTCAGCGGGTAGCTGTTGTTCCTCGAGGGAACTCGGAGCACTGCTGCCGTGCCGACTGGACCTGCCGCCATCCTGTTATCCCGCCAGTCACTGGCGGGGGGGGGCTTTTTACCCCCCTGTGGAATATCTAGAATATCTCTCGAAATAATGCAGCTATCAACGCAAAACTTCTAGTAACTGACCGGGCATCCATTTGACACCTTTCGTGTTTTTTTTTCGTCATATTTTTTTAGATATAGCTAAGCTATTGACGTCACTACACACGATTTTGACACCAAAATCAGATAAACTTTAAGAGACCGTACAACTGTCATGTAGAAAACAAAACGGAATCCGAAAACTTGAGAAGATAGCAAATGTCAAGGGCTACAATATGGCAAATTTGGATTTGTAAAAAAGTTGTTTTTTACCCCAAAATTCTCAAAAATTTACTTAAAAAATACACACAAAAATCAAAACTTTAAGATATTGGAAAAACCGTAAGATATGTAAAATAACTATACATATTTGACTACCATACCAAATTTCAAAATTATATCTCTATTTTTGACTGAGTGATGACATCTAAGGTATGGGCAACTAATGACGTCAAATTTTGAGATTTCGTTTTTTAGCCTTTTTTACCAGATACAAACATATATATAGCAGCACCGTATTTCTAAGACAAAAACGTCTCAGAAACATGTATTGATTCATTGCATTAATAAATTTCAAATTTTGACCTTTTGTGACATGAATTTGACCTTTACTTGACCTTCACTTCACTTACGTTAAGTCAGGTGGTAAAATAAGCATTACTGTCGAGTTCTACACGTAAAATAGGATGTAAAACATGTGTTGCATGACTTTCGTTTTTTTACATAGTGACCTCATGTGACCTGACCTTGAACTAGAAATGTTGCCAACAATCCCCCATAAGCTCATCCTGGATGTATATCATACCTTTGAGAGCACTCTGGGTGATCATGGTTGCAACCAAAGGCTTTGAATGGAAAATATGACCTATAAACTCAAATGGCTAGATTTTAACCTTTGACCTGCCCTGTGACGTCACCACTGACCTCTAGGGCGACACAAATTATTTCATATCGATGAAATTTCCTTGGCTGTCGATTTCCGTTTGATTCAGTGCAATCGTCTTATTGGTTCCGAAGATACAAGGGAGGGGGTCTAAAAAAGCCCCCCCCCGTGACTCGTGTTGCAGAAAATATCCCAGTGACTGCCGGGTAAGACACACCGTCGTTGGTAGTCGGCGCTGTTGGTGCACGGTGGTGTCACCCTGCATGTTCCCCGCTGTCGTGCCGTTCTCGCCTCCCTCGAGGGCACTGCATATCGGTGATTGGGGCAATATGTATACTGGGTAGGGATACAGATAGGTGGTGCTCTGCTTTGTAGCACGATGGCTGTGACAACGTGTCAGACCGAGCACGATGGCTGTGACAACGTGTCAGACAGAGCACGATGGCTGTGACAACGTGTCAGACCGAGCACGATGGCTGTGACAACGTGTCAGACCGAGCACGATGCTGTGGACAAGTCGTCAGACCGAGCACGGATGGCTGTGACAAACGTGTCAACGAGCGCGATGGCTGTGCTAACGTGTAGATCCGAGCACGATGGCTGTGACAATGTAGACGAGCGGCGATGGCTGTGAACAACGTGTCAGACCGAGCAGATGGCTGTGATAACGTGTCAGAACCGAGCACGATGGCTGTGACAACGTTCAGAACGGAGCACGATGGTGTGACAACGTGTCAGACCGAGCACGCAATGGCTGTGACAACGGTCAGACGCGAGCGCGATGGCTGTGACACGTGTCCAGACCGAGCACGATGGCTGTGACAACGTGTCAGACCGAGCACGATGGCTGTGACAACGTGTCAGACCGAGCGCGATGGCTGTGACAACGTGTCAGACCGAGCACGATGGCTGTGACAACGTGTCAGACCGAGCACGATGGCTGTGAGCACACAATAATATGTTGTTATACGCTGGAAAGCACTGTTTTAGTGTGAGATCAACAGCACGTTTGCTTACTTATATTCCTGACTCTAGATGGCACTAGTAGTAAACGCCTGAAGTTATGCTGCACCGCATAGTCTGAAGCCGCGTTGCGGTCTGCGCAAGGGGGAGGGATGACGGGTAATTCTGGTCATCCGACCTTGATCATGCTCCACTACAAACCATTGTATTATGCATCATGCGTCGACAGTAGGTACGGCTACATTATTAGACAAATTGTTATGAGTGTGATAAAATACCCATTGTCAATAATGTCGTTTTCTCTGGCTGTGTAGCTGAGTTGCTTAGTTCCGTTCCTATATCACGATTTTTTTATAACCTTGTTATACATTTGTTGTATCTTTGACTGTTGCATGTGCGAATATTGATGATCCATATTAATTCACTCTTTATATGCAGGCATATTGAACGGCCAATAAATGCTATTTCGTATATTAACCCGCGCGGCGTAGAGGGGGGTAAATATTCCCCCCTCAACGGTATTTCGCAATAACTGAAACACGGTAAAGTAACGAACGTCAAAGTTGCAGTACCTTTATTCAGCAAATCAATTTGCGTCTACTAAAACAAATCATCGAAAAAATATGAGAATTGGGAGATAATGAACGTTGTTGATTGACGTCTGTCATCGCCATTGTTTGGTTTGATACAGATAAATGTTTTTGATGCTCGTAGAAAACATAGCTTTAAAGGCAAATCGCAAACGCAAACTGTGTGTAAGCACAGGAAATTTTAATTTTCTACAAGCTGGCAATTTCGATTTCAAAATTTTGGGGTTTTTTGACCCCAAATCAAAAACTGATTTTTCAGAAATCTTTTCCCAAAATCTGCAAATTAAAGTACTTAAAAACCGGAATATATATATATATATGCAGACCAAAGTGTAATGAACAGACCGAATTTTCAATCGTAATAGCTTGTTTTCAGTGACTGAATTGGCTCTCCAACATTAAGTAGGTAATGACATCATTTTTTCAAAATACGTTTTTTTTTGGATTTTTTGACCTGATATCAGATATATAAATGTCATTTTTTGTTGTTTATGAGACAAAACTAACCTAGAACATGCATTGTTTTAAAATTAATATTCGTCAGTTTTTCAGTTTTTGACCTTAGAATGACCTGAATCCTTGACCTTTGACGGGGTCAAGTTGTAAAATGACTGTTTCTATCGATTCTTACGTGCAAAATGACCCTAAACATGTGGTCAACAAAGGCTTATTTTGACCTCTTTCGGGTGACAGTGACCCTTTGTGAACTGACCTTGACTTTGACATTTGCATCGCAACTTTCACTTTTAAACTTAAATGATAGTATGTATTCACACCTTTGAGAGCTTTATTGTGCCATTGACAGTCTTAATCAAAGGATTTTATTGGAAAGTATGAACAATTAATCAATTAACTTGAACTTTCCATGTCGGACTGACCGTGACCTTACATTTGACCTACTTGAAAACTTTTCTGGGTATGCCATTCGATTGTTTCATTGAGAGTTTCGAATCGCCGCCTTTGCGCGTCTCGCTGCGGTTATTGGTTCGGAGATAGACGCGGGGGGGTAATATTTACCCCCCTACGCCGCGCGTTTCGGCGAGAGACCCCTACGCGCGCGTTAAAGGAGATTAATTTTGACTTGAGATTTATTCCAATGTGAATTACGTTGTCATGTTTTCAAAAGCACTTAATAACATATTGAAACTTTCGTCCACAGATGTTGAACGTCTCTGGATTTCTCATGCAATCCCTTCGGGATAGAATAAGTCGGCATCTATGGCCGCCTGGCTCCATCCATTAATCAGACCGACTCAGCCGGGCGCTGGATGTACAGCTGTGGAGATGAAAAATGACTGGTTCGGGCAGTGTTCCGGAGCATCACGGGACAGGATATACACAGCGTACGCCCCCCTGTCCCTCCCCCACTCAGTGGGGGTGCACACAGTGCGCGGCCGACTGTGATGGGGCTGAATACCAGCACTGGACACCACCCGTCAGACCGTCCACCGACCAACAGTGGCAGAACCAGACATCTCAGCAGAACATTGGAACATCAGTGAATAATGCTGTATCACCACAACGAGCTTAACGAAACGACAATGAATGAAATAGCTTACCGAGTCCATCGTAGTTTTGCAGCTTGACCTTGCAGTACTTGTTTGAGACATGCGTGTAACGCACTGCATCCCTGAAAACGGTTAGAAGTTAATACAACCCTTCATCGTTCAGCCTACTAGCAGCGAACGTTCAGGCAAGTATCCATTGCAACTTGAACATGACTCATAATAACAACAACCCACATCTCAACAATGGCTACGAATGCCACAACCCTTTTATGCTATAAATATCATACCTCACAAAGCGAAATAGGGAGATATTCCTCAGTCGACGGTTGGGTGTGAGTTGCGAGTGGCCAAGTATCACTTACCTCTTAGACGGAGCCTTCACTAATCACTTATAGTTGTGAGCTATAAGTGAAGGCTCCGTCACTCACCTTTTCTGAGTGAGCCGTGTAACTCAATTCTTGTGAGTGAGCCATGAGCTACTGACTGCCGTGCTGCTCACCTCTTGTGAGCCACGAGCAGGCGGCGCCACTCACCTTTTATGGGTGAGCCGTGAGCGGGCTCGTGCTCGGATGGCCCGCTGCCGCAGCAGTAGAACGATAGTGAGCACCAGGGCGGGAAACACGGCGATACAGCAGACGATCGGCACCCACACTGTCTCCGGTGCCACTGTCAACAGACGGTGACAGTGCTGTCAACAGATGGTGACAGAGCTGTCAACATACAGTGGCAGAGCTGTCAACAGACAGTGGCAGAGCTGTCAACATATGGTGACAGCTGACAGCAGATGGTGACAGAGCTGTCAACAGATGGTGATATAGCTGTCAGCAGGTGGTGACAGCTGTCTCTCAGACAGTGACAGCTGTCAACAGATGGTAACCACTGCCAACAGACAGTGACAGCTGTCAACAGATTATGACAGAGCTGACAGCTGTCAACAGACGGTGACAGAGCTGTCAATAGATGGTGACAGCTGTCAACAGACTGGGACAGAGCTGTCAACAGATGGTGACAGAGCTGTCAACAGATGATGACAGCTGTCAAAAGATGGTGACAGCTGTCAAAAAACGGTGACAGGGCTGTCAACAGACGATGACAGCTGTCAACAGATGGTGACAGAGCTGTCAACCAGGGCTGCGGAGTCGATCAGTTTCCAGGTGACTCCGACTCTGACTCCGACCATCCGGAGTCGACTTCGACGCCGACTCCGACTCCGAGATCGACTCCGACCTTTATTTGGCTGAAGCTTTTGTCAATATGCACAAAAAGTAACGGCCCATGGCAAAAGTTATCCCGTTTCAAGATTGTGGCTCATTTGACCCGCCATTGACTGGGGAAGGGGGAGGGGGCAAAAAACGATCCTCTGACGAACTTTCGTAAGAATTCAAAAAACAACAGCGCTATCTTTTTATTAATTTGACGTATTTTCTGCACAAATAAAGCAATTTGGTCAAGGGAGAAATCGAGATAAAGCGAATTTAGTGACGTTGATGCACACGAGTTCGATGAAAAATCAGCTAAACTTTAACAGATCGTACAAAGAACGTATTTTGAGCAAATGGTTAGAGCTACAAAATGTATATCTCTGATTGCTTTCATATGTCTTTTAGCCCATTTTATAAGCAATTGTTTTGGGAAAATGCCGTAAAAAGGGAATTTTGCAAAGGTATCCAAAAAATAACATTTATTAGAGAACCACATATTGGCGATTTTCAGGCCAAATTTCAAAATAATGTCACTAATTTTGACTGACTTATCGCTTCAAAAGTATGAGTGCCTTATGACATATTTTGATATGGAGTTTTGCTTTTGTTTTAACTCATTTTAGCCCGTCGGCTCTTTTTCGGATGGTCATTTAACAAACTGTAGATATGATAATTTTCATCCGATTTGGCTAAAATCGCACCAAGGTGTCGGCAACAGTCCATGCCGACACCTGTGTGTGATTTTAGCCCAATCGCATGCAAATTATCATATCTACAGTTTGTTAAATGACCACCCAAAAATGAGCCGACGGGCTAGAATGGGCTAGATCAGCTACGAACAAATAAACGTCTCCACTGCATTTCAGCGACAAATTTGGTGTATATATATGCCTTTTGTATTTATATTGATCACGTTCGAACTTTGACCTTTTGTGACCTGACAGTTGACCTTGAACTGAGCTTGACATTAACTTCACTTAAATGAGGTCAGGTAATACAATTACTATCGCTATCGAATTATACATGTGATATAATCCATTAAAGTAAAATGCCCCATCAAACGATGTGTCGCATCAGCATGACATTCGTAGTTATTTTGTGCGTAGTGACCTTTTGCGACCTGGCCTTGTCACTGACATTTGCTATCAATCTCAGCTTGGCTCATGAGGGATGTGAAATATACCTTTGAGAGCACTCTGGGTGATAATGGCCGCAATAAAAGGCTTTGCATGGAAAGTATGGCCCGTATGCGCATTTATTTTATTTTGATCTTTGACCTGACCGTGACCTAATATGTAGCCTAAAATAAATGGTGAGTAATTAGAAAACTCAGCAGATCATTGAAATAGATAAACATTGACTGGTCATAGCTTTCGATTTTATGATTTTGGACATCACAAAATATAATTTGTCAAATCTTGTGACAACCCTACCATAGCAATAATGAATTGCTGTACCTACAAAGTACAGTGTAGTGCAAATGTTCTGTCCACTTCATTGACATCACCCGATGACGATGTTCCCGGCAAATACATCCTACGTGAAAACGGTTAGTAGCAGTCCTTTCAGTGCTCTATTCGAATGAACCCTCCATTTCCCTGGTGCGATGTTTGTTTTCGTCTGACGGAAGCTAGCTAGAAAGTAGGGGAGAACGGGGCACGTTCTGTCACGGGGCACATTATGTCAGCGGGGTTTCCTCGTAAATTATCCACCGCAGGTATATTGTTGTTTCGTAACATATGTTCCTTTGTGCATGCAGTGGCCTAGCCGAGGGAGTGCGGTACTATCAAACCAGCCACAAACTTGGCTGCGACCAGATTGGCAACTCAATTTGGAAGCATGTGTATAATGTTTTCTATCAAACAGAAATCCCCAAACTTTTTATAAGTGAACAAAATTTTTTGTTGTGGCCATTTTCCAGATAATTGTTATAGTGTCTGGGAATGCTGTCATGGGCCGATCTAAAGTTAGAAACATTCGTGCGAGCGTTTATTCTGCCCATCTCCAAGTCTCAGTATAAAAAACGAAAAAGGTGTGAACCCTGGTGTCGAGTGGGGCAGGTTTTCTGTCACCAACTGGCAGGTTCTGTCCACTGAATCTGTTCCGGCATGATCCTTAGTTCGCCGTATCGCTTAATAAAACGACCAAAAAATGATTGCAACTGTGTTTACAGATATGGACACCACTACAAGCGTAAAACGACTCGGGTGGTGCCGATGCAGTTCACGAGCGGGCCAGAATTACGTTAAACCGCGGTGGCAGTTCTTGCACCCCCAGACGATCTCGAGAACCGCTTAGCCGATTTCGTATGGGAAGAAAACCATTACAGAATTCGTACCCGTGACAAATTTTTAATTATGTACCCCGAAATTGCTTTTTTGTTCAAAAATGGAGGCCAAGGGCAACACATTCGAAAATATCCTGGAATGTTTTTGAAAGTCATTGTAGCCACGTCATTCGACCATTTATGCCAAAAAGCGTTGTTGAGTTAACTAATGTCATGCGTCTTTAATGTATGAAAAGGGATAAAGTCAAAAATGAAAAATCCATAGGCGTATCTCAGGGACTCTGATTCGGTGATGCATAACCAAGAAAAACGCAAAAATGCAGTGTTGGGATCGTATATAGCCGTCATTTTCTACACTATTGGTGGTGACGATGAATGAAACCCTCTCTTCCCCTGCAGGGACGCCACAAACGACCGTTCGGTGATTTCAGGAAGTGCCCAATCAATGACAGAATTTGCCCCCATAGGTGACAGAACGTGCCCCGTATATGGGCCAGGTTCTGTCAAATGAGACATCGCCACATTATCGACACTGGTGTCGAAACCAACTGAGATACCACTTGAACTCCTAAAAACGATTTGAAGCTATTGATGTATGTAACAGTATTGGCAAGTATCAATCACCAATTCTGAAAAGTGTGCCCGCCAGGGCCAATTAGCAAAAAAGTGACAGAACGTGCCCCGGTCTCCCCTATACTTAAAAAGCTTTGGTTAAGCGCACCCGTTTAGTTCAATGTCCACTTTGTCCATCGGTGCTGTCTGTCGGTGCTACACGCAGTGAAATCTATTGAAACTTGTCTTGCCCTCGCCCCTGATACCGTGGGAGAGGGCTATAGTAATTGCAGTGGATTCCACTGCGTGCAGTACCGACAGACAGAGACAGAGACAGGCAGAGATAACTTTTGCATGGACAGAACATTTGCACTACACTGTACACTGTACAGTCAATGAATGAGCCGTTTAAATTTTCCGAGCAGGCTAAAGGCCATTTTGGACATGATTCTTGTATCAATTCATTGATGGTAAACGTTGCTTAAATTCCTGGCGATGACATTTTGTATCTGCGTTCGAAGACAGACCTAAATTCTTTTTCGCCCACCGCGAAACACATCTCATGATTGGAAATCATTGATTGGCAAGGGAAAATAATTGAACTAAACTAAGTCGAAGCGGCAAAATTCCTTTAGTCATCGCCACCGGTGGTTCACGAAAATGTATCTGAAAAATACTTTGCTTATATGCTGCCCAAAAATATAGCCGGAGTCGGAGTCGGCAAAATTGTACGGACTCCGACTCCGACTCCCCGGAGTCTTCGCAGCCCTGCGTCAACAGATGGTGACAGCTGTCAGAAGATGGTGACAGCTGTCAGAAGATGGTGACAGCTGTAAACAGACGGTAACAGCTGTCAACAGACGGTGTCGGGTGTCAACAGATGGCGAAAGCTGTCAACATACGGTGACGGCTGTCATCAGGTGGTGACAGCTATGCTATCAACAGACAGTGACCATGGGCGTAACCACCACTGGTTACACTGGGTGCACTGTTGATTGTACCCAGTAAAATTCAAACCCTCGATTTTTACTGGGTACTGTATCCAGTAAAATTTAAGACTCCACCTTGCATATAGTTAAGTTAAAATGTGCCGATAAGTCAATAGGAATTCAAAAGTAAAAACAACATGTTTTTTCTCTTTAACATAAAACCAAATATCAACGAGACCGTAAAAGGGACACTGCCACCTTAACATTATATTTGAGTTGAGATAGCCATTTTGAGTGCTTGGCATTGCAATTATGTATGGTATAGTTTGGAGGTATGTAGGGAGAGCGCCCTCGGGCCTCGGAGATATGTATCTAAGGGTGCTTTTGGACTATGTGAGAAGGTGCCTTCAGAGGTGAATCTTATTGGTGGGACTTGGAGGTATGTGGGAAGGCTTAAGGCGTCTTCAGAGATGTATCGGAGGGCGCCTTCATACGCCTTCTCGTATATGTATCGGAGAA